>CM046843.1:8263932-8378932 GCA_025618425.1 Heliocidaris tuberculata
TGTGCTCTTGTGAGATTATTACCTTTTCCATTTTTTTTTTGTTTATATTTTTAATTGTGAATATTCTCTGGAATCAACCAGGGAGCTGGAGGGTTCCACCCCTGAATCAACTAAATCTTAAATGGTTTTCACTATAGGAAAGTAAAATAAGTCCTACACTATAAAAAAATAAAAGATAAAGAAAAAAAAAAAGAACAACAAACCATGTTGAATATTCATATCATTATGTGTATACCTATATATAGAAAACAAGGGAATAGAACGTCTGAAATAAAGATGCATCCAAAAGTGTTAATATGGATATACTACTTGAGTAATATATCCATGGCGTTAGTGAGGTAACCCGGGGGGGGGGGGGCACTCAGGTATATTGGCGTACACATGCGCGTCCAAAAAAACGCGTAAAAAGGGGTCTTTTTTTCATCCAGGACGCGTAACGCGCGTTACGTGTTTAGGGTCCGAAAACGCGCTGTTTTCAACAAAAAGGGGGTGCTGAACGGAATGCAGCCAAAACGCGTTTAGGGGTCATTTTCATTCCGGCGGCAATGTTTGCCTTGTGTGAAGAATTTATCCACCAAAGGTGAAGAATATGTCAGTTTGCAAAAGGTGATCTTGAATTCAAGTGGTGTATTTTTTATGTTGGTTAAGTTAATCTTGTTTGGGGAGTAATATTTAAGACAAACTTGTTTAGGAGGTAATATTTCAATCAAACCTGTTTAGGGGGGTAATTTTTATGAAAAAACACGCGAAATCCTCGTTAAGGGGTAATTTTTACAAAAAAAGCACGCGAAATCCTTGTTAAGGGTGTCTTTTTCACCAAAGTATGAAACTTGTTTAGGGGGCATTTTTTAAATCCATGGACACGCATGTGTACACCAATATACCTGAGTGCCCCCCCCTCCCCCCCCCCCCCCGGGGTGAGGTACTACTACTACTACTACTACTAGAGCCCAGGGCCAGTTATATACCTCCTTACATCCAGTGGGAGACAGACAGCCAGCCCTACATAGCACGTATCAGTCAATAGCTGTTCCCTATTATGGGCAAAGACGATATCTCTCAATCTTATCCAGAACCATGGATATACTATGCCAGAACTAAGCTCCTCGTGTAACACATATAGTAATGCGTAACCAAGGAGGTGGGAAGAGAGACCTCCCTGCATATGCTAGCTCTTACCATGGTTATTATCAGGGAAAAGTTTTCCCTGGATATATCCATGTTTGCAGTACAAACCCTGTGTCTACAGTTTTCGATGACCTGCCCAGAGTTGGGGCCCATTGATAAAGTGTCAAAGTTAGGTCATTGCTTTCGGATACGCTTTTGGAGTTCTGACATCATGGAGATGAACGACTACTAGAACTGAATGTGGATGTTACAAAATTCATTGTATTCGATCACTTTCTTTCTTAGTTTACTTCCTTTTTTTTCTAGTTCATATCTTGCCGAAGAATGTCGGGGGAGGGCTAGTACTGGATTATATCATGGATATACTACTCTAGTAGTATATCCATGATTATATAAAAATCAAGCCTGCACTAACAGTGAGTGGGGTCATGACCTGTCCTTGCATGGAGAGAGCACGGAGATGCCAAGGATACATGTATAGTTTTTACTTGTTAGATCTGTATCGTATACATAATAATAACTGATCAGGTGTATGTGCAATGTCCTTGCGAATAAAATGAAAATAACATTTTTTGGTGTGTTTTGAAGTGCCATATCAGGGAAATATTAGTAACATCTCCCTGGTCAAATCAAGATTTACTAACGAAGCATTATCCATCAAAACGATTTTCTCTTCCACCTCCTAGCTGCTGCTACTGGTATGCCCTATAGTCATGTAATAGTCGTCGTCTTACTAGTTCTGTAATACTGCTACTCTATACTACTACTACTACTACTACTACTACTACTACTACTACAACTACTACTACTACTACTATACTACTACTACTACTACTACTATACTACTACTGGCACTACTGCTAGTTTTTCTCAGTCGAATTCATCAAAACACCAGCCAAACTGATGCACAGTCGTTTGAATTCCTTTGAAATTGAATGCTCATTGAGATCAACATTCTATAACCTAAAATGAGCATTCAATCTGATTTGGGGGAAAGTGCTTGCTCATGTTTTATCATGCGTTTTGATACAAACAAGCAATTACCCAATAAGCATTCCAAATCGCGGGTGGCTCGGAATGCGAACGTTTGGAAATTCGAATCCATCAATAAATGGACAAGCATGTTCGCGATTTAAGCATTCTTCTTAACACACTAACAATGCACTCCTACCCATCGAATTCCTACATTGTTTTACATGAGAAATTTTAGGAAAAGTTCTTAAAGTCCTGTTTCTGAAATTTTATAATCAGAAACAGAGAGGATATGGTAATGACCTATATATAAATTATTCAATAAAACTATAATTTTCATGTTTATGGAACAGAACAAACAAGAAATAGGCCTATAGGTAAACCGACTCGCCCATGTCTCGCACACTATCTGACTGATGGCCGAATAAGGGAAGAAGAAAAATGAACCAGTATACAATAAACTAATTATATGGAATAATGATGCAAGCAAACCCAAGCTAGGTGCGCACTGTACTGTGCAAAAAATTCTTTAAAATACCATCCAACATTGGAATGCGCTTGACGGTAACACAAAAAATAGTACTACCCTATCCCGTTTTAAAACACTTGTCATAAAATGGTTGGGTTCTCATTTAAATAATGCAATTAATGTAACTTGTGCAATATTTTATTGCGTAGCTACACATGTTTCTCTTCGCTCTTTATATCTCTGTTTCCCAATCTCTTTTTAGGATGCGGATGCACGTGTGTGCGTGTGTGTTGTGTGTGTGTGAGAGAGAGAGGGAGAGAGAGAGAAAGAGAGAGAGAGATGTTTATTTTTATTATATGCAATACTTAGATGCAGTGTTGCAATAGTTTTTATTTAAACACTACATATACATACATATACATGTACATGTATACTGCATTTTTGTATACATGTATATATTTTTTTTTCTCTTTCTCTGTTTCACTTTTCAAAGGAGCCCCTCAAACCAGCCTTGCTTCTCTGGGGCATCCCGACCATTTTAAAAATATTTATTATTGAAATAGTCATATTGATTTGTAATTATGTACTATGTAAATTTGGCATTTAAAAAATTTTTTTTTATAGAATGGTTGAACCAGTGAATGAAATGAAATGGAATGAACTAAAATCATGAAACATGATATAAATCATCTATAAGGCAATACATTCCTTTTAAAACACACACACACATGTGATGCAAAGAAAGTTAAAATGTGGAAGACAAAAGCACAGTGTACATGAAAAACGAAATATGGGTCTGTAAGAAAAAAAAAACTATTAAACAAGATATGGGACAAAAGATGAAATAAGTTATATAGTTATAAAACGAACAGAAATTGCATGTAAATTTGAAAATGGAAACACTAAAATAAAAGACAACCAAAAGGAAATGTCAAAAAATGTATCGGTATCAGTATCAGTATCAGTGTTATTATTTGTAAGGCTCTATATTTTAATGTTAAGATGAGTAAATGCTAAGTATCATAACTCAGATCTGCAGGGAGAAAAGTCCTACTGTCATTTTGTATTATTGGTTATTCTTTTTTTGCATTTCACTTGGACTTCAAAGTGTTGTTTTTTGTGTTTTTTGTGTTTTTGTGTTGTTTTGTTTGTTGTTGTTGTTGTTGTTTGTTTTGTTTTGTTTTGTTGTTTTTTTTTTGTTTTGGGGGGGGGGTCATTTTTTCAAGGGGGGGTCATGTCTTCACTTTGAAAACTTTCTAACATCCCTATGAGTTATTTAAGTCTACATAAATGATGTAATGTCAAATCATCCGTGTTCAGGAGTTTTAATGATCTGTGGTCAAGGTATATTGATTTACACAGAATAAATTATTCTTGACATTTATCTAAATACTTATTCGTGTTTTCTGTCATCAATATTAGTTTAAGGGCAAAGATGGGTAGACTTTTGATACAATTTTCTTCTTTTTCACCAAAAACATAGACTTTCTCTGAAGAGAATAATTTCCCAGCATTATCACCCTACTAATGAATTTTATGAAATCAATCCCATGAAAATGTCACACCTATTCTCAGGAGCAGACATTATATGTCAATTTTTGTTCGATCATATACATATCAACATTCTTTTCAAGTTATGCAAAAGGGAGCGTAGCGATCAACCAATAACCTTTTGTATTTTTGTAGCTAAACTTAGCATTTTATTTAGAGCACTTTAAACGCCTTTATAAAACAGGGTATTGTACATGTAGATTTTATACATTAGTTGCTATACATTTTTCTTTCAGTCTTACAAATTTCCTGGAGACAAGTCCTCCGCCCCCCCCCCCCCCCTCGAATCGCCACTCTATCTATTGTACCTCATCATAAATAAAAATATAAACCTGGATTTCGTCGTTTCCGTTGTTGCATGTCAGGTGTAAAAGCACGTCGAACCATATTTTCGCCATCGCCATCAATATTATCTCAAATTGAGCTAGTTTCAAAAGCATTTTGTGTAACATAAACTTTTCATTCATCTCATAATATGTGTATTACACCTATATCCAGAAAATGCGCTACGTAAAACCCAAAAATTTTAGGACGCTGGTAAACTAGATCCCCCCCCCCTCCCCCCATCTGTCATGAGATTGTTTTTTCTTCAGTTGAATTAGTATTAGTAATCAGTATTTTAGCTACTTGCTCTTTGAGCTGGATGTTTGATTGTTTGATATATTTAAAATTTAATTCGATGCACTGAATCTGATCCTGTGAAAATTATTATTAATCATTAGGTGACTATAACTTTTTATATTGCCCTCTTTTTTAAAGATAAAATGACAAAAAGAGTTTAAATTTATGAATAAAAACAAATACATAAAGGGTAAATGATGGGATTAAACATTTACTATAAGATGGAATTGGTAAGACCAGGTCGAATACTAAAAACAATTTTGGAATATGAGACTGTCCTAATTAGTGTCACTCTGAAAAAAAATCACATAATGGCAAATAATTCAGTCATAGAGGGCGTAATAAGAAACGAACAAAATGATTTTTTAAAAATATAAGAACCTAATGTAAAATCACCAAAATTAAATGATGATGTTTTATGTGTCTGAGGATTAAAGGGATGAAATTTCAGCTCCGTAGCATTTAGGAATTTCAAGTAACAATGAGCTTGCCAGAACGTAACAAGACGGTTAGGGTTCATAATCATTGGACATCAGCTATCATGACTATGGCGATGAAAACTCTGTCTTTGATTCGTCATTATGTCATTCCTAAAAGGGTTCTAGAGAAAATTCTTCATACCATACTGGAAAACATTATCATGATATCCTGGGGAAGTATATCAATTAATCAGGATCGACACAAGATCGGAGATTTATTCTCCTTCTCCGGGCTGGACCGCTCAGAGTAAACTTCAGATTCAACATTAGCAGATAGGTGTTTGTTTGGACGAGTAGGCCTATGTAATATATTTTTCATATAGAGCCTCTACTACACGACTAAGTAAGTGGCATATTGTCTTTAACATTTGATGCACATGCTCCTAAGAGATTCCATAATTGTGCAACACAATAAACAGTATTTAAAACCAAATTTGAATTCGGTTAAGGTTGAAAAGCGGCACAAAATCTAAGTGGTTCTTTTCCTTAAACTCTAAATCCAACATTGGTGTTTGGTTGTAATTTAACGCTGCCAGGTATAGAATATGATTTTCCATAAAATGTGATTCACGTGCTCCTTAGAAATTTCACAGATGGAAAGAATATAGGTTATACCAATGTACATGATGTAAATAAAATTTGACTAAAATGGACCCTCAAACCGAGAATATACACCACTAAACTTACCTGAGTAAGACCTGGCAGAGCTAGGTGGCTTGCATACGACAGGGTTTAGAATCAGTTGCACATGTTGTAGTTAGAAATCAGTAAAGTTATATGTTTGCTAGAAATTCCGTAAAATAGAAATATGTTGTACAATATGATTATTATTATAAATTTAAAATGAAACTGTCTGTAAGGTATAATATCGACATCAACCCTGAGTGGTTCTTTCCCCGGAACTCTGGGCGGCACCGCTCGGCTTTAACCGTAGACCCAACACTGGTGGCTGAGTGGTCAGAGTATGACAGGGTTTAGAATGAGTTGCAGATGTTGTAGTTAGAATAGAGTTATAAGTTTGCTAGAAATTTCTTAGACAGAAATATGTTGTACAATATGATTGGAATTATAATTTAAAATGAAACTGTCTGTAAAGTATAAAAATCGACATCAACCCTGAGTGGTTCTTTCCCCGGAACTCTGGGCGGTACCGCCCGGCTTTAACAGTAGAGCCAATACTGGTGACTGAGTGGTCTGAGTATGACAGGGTTTAGAATGAGTTGTACATGTTGTATTTAGAATAGAGTTATATGTTTGCTAGAAATTCCGTAGATAGAAATATATTGTACAATATGATTGGCATTATAAATTTAAAATGAAACTGTCTGAAAAGTATAAAAATCGACATCAACCCTGAGTGGTTCTTTCCCCGGAACTCTGGGCGGTACCGCCCGGCTTTAACCGTAGTGCCAATACTGGTGACTGAGTGGTCCGAGTATGACAGGGTTTAGAATGTGTTGCTTATGTTGTAGTTAGACTGCAGTTATATTCTTGCTAGAAAGTATGTAGCTAAAAATAGGTCGTACAATATAATTGGCAGCATAAATGTGAAATAGAATTGTCTGTAAAGTATATAAATCGACAACAACCCAGAGTGGTTCTTTCCCCGGAACTCTGGGCGGGACCGCTCGGCTTTAACCGTAGAGCCAATACTGGTGACTGAGTGGTCTGAGTATGACAGGGTTTAGAATGAGTTGCACATGTTGTAGTTAAAATAGAGTTATTTTTTTGCTAGAAATTTCGTAGATAGAAATATGTTGTACAGTATGATTGGCATTATAAATTTAAAATGAAACTGTAAAGTGTAAAAGTCGACACCAACCCTGAGTGGTTCTTTCACCGGAACTCTGGGCGGCACCGCTCGGCTTTAACTGTAGACACAACACTGGTGGCTGAGTGGTCTGAGTATTACAGGGTTTAGAATGAGTTGCACATGTTGTAGTTAGAATAGAGTTATATGTTTACTAGAAATTCTGTAGATAGAAATATGTTGTACAATATGATTGGCATGATAAATTAAAGATGAAACTGTCTGTAAAGTGTAAAAATTGACACCAACCCTGAGTGGTTCTTTCCCCGGAACTCTGGGCGGCACCGCTCGGCTTTAACTGTAGACACAACACTGGTGGCTGAGTGGTCTGAGTATGACAGGTTTAGAATGAGTTGCACATGTTGTAGTTAGAATCGAGTTTATGTTTGCTAGAAATTCTGTAGATAGAAATATGTTGTACAATATGATTGGCATTATAAATTTAAAATGAAACTGTATGTAAAGTATAAAAATCGACATCAACCCTGAGTGGTTCTTTCCCGGAACTCTGGGCGGCACCGCTCGGCTTTAAAGGTATTAGATAGTTTTGGGAAGCTCAAAAATCGTGAGATTTCTTGATTTTACTTAATAAATAGCAGGGTAATGACATAACTAAGATGCTGTGAGTCCTCAGTGAAATATTTATCGATTAGTGAAATGAATAAAAATTGGAAAAGAATGTAAATTCGAACATGACATTACTCACATGAGGATTGTGTGTGTTATAGAATACGCTACACATAGTGCGAAGCGCTGGGTTTATTGTGTGAACCTCGGGTGGATATGGTCTCAGCGAGTCTGAAGCCGTTACCAAGGCTTACAGATATTTACACTAAATTTGTTCGAAATCGTGAATGGAATGTAAATAATCGTACATGTGTCATTAGAATAGTATGTGACTTGTTAGATAATGCATGATTTTGCTGCGAGACTGTATATGAGCTTTAACTGTAGACACAACACTGGTGGCTGAGTGGTCTTAGTATGACAGGGTTTAGAATGAGTTGCACATGTTGTAGTTAGAATCGAGGTTTATGTTTGCTAGAAATTTCGTAGACAAAAATATGTTGTACAATATGATTGGCATTATAAATTTAAAATGAAACTGTAAAGTATAAAAATCGACATCAACCCTGAGTGGTTCTTTCCCCGGAACTCTGGGCGGGACCGCTCGGCTTTAACCAGAGCCAATACTGGTGGCTGAGTGGTCTTAGCATGACAGGGTTTAGAATGAGTTGCACATGTTGTAGTTAGAATCGAGGTTTATGTTTGCTAGAAATTTCGTAGACAAAAATATGTTGTACAATATGATTGGCATTATAAATTTAAAATGAAACTGTCTGTAAAGTATAAAAATCGACATCAACCCTGAGTGGTTCTTTCCCCGGAACTCTGGGCGGGACCGCTCGGCTTTAACCTTAGAGCCAATACTGGTGACTGTGTGGTCTGAGTATGACAGGGTTTAGAATGTGTTGCTTATGTTTCTTCTTTAGAGAATTTTTTTTTTGTACAATATAATTAACAGTATAAATGTAAAATGAAATTGCCTTTAAAGTTGAGAAATCGACACAAAACATGAGTGGTTCTTTCTCATTCTGAAAAGTGCCCCCTCCTTTGTTGCACCCTTTTCCCTGCTGGTGATGAGTGCAATTTTTCAAGTCTGACGAATGCCCTTTTTCACTTACGATAAATGCTCCCTTTCCTTTCCATTAATTGATTAATTGATAGTTATTTCACAAGATAAAATTCATAAATCAAATTAAGTGGTAGAACTTGAAGCATATAACGACCCGAACAAAGAGCAAGTACAACTGTACACAATCTCAAGTCACTGACCCAACTCCGAAAAAAGAGAGATGTCTCCAGCGAAGAAGGGGGGGGGGGGGATATATTTTACCTTCTGGCTTTGGTGATAAAGGTATAATCCAGAAATGAAAAGAATTTTAAGTGTATGACATAACATACTTTGGAAAATATGGCAATTCAATATTATATCGTAAAATAGGGTTCAGCTTGTTGCAGGTAATTTTGAGGTCAAAATTGAAAATGTCAATACACCTTTCATAATTTTATAATATCAACGAAAATGATGAATTTCAAGCCTTATATGGTCTGACGTTACATGTTAAATATAGTCTCATGTTAAATATAGTGTCATGTTGTTCTCCTTGTATCAAAAGATGTCTGTAAGAGATCATTTGGTTTTCCATCTATGATTTCTGGTGAATTTCAGTGTAAATATCTGAAAGGAATGCTTGATCACTGCCATTATGCTAGGACCCTTCCACCCCGACGGCTCACCGCACAGCAATCTTGGGGCTTCGCATAGAGACAGCGTGTGTGCACTGTGTGTAGCTAACTCATCATTGGTTTTACACGTGTGTTTACAGTGTATAGCACATGCTGCCTTTGTTGGGATTTTACGTGCCTGTCCCGGCACATAAATTAGTTTTTGCCTCTTATTTGTTTAATATTAAACTTTAGGAGGCGAAATCTTCACAGTGTCTTAGTATTGCTGTATCTTGCTATTTATCGACAAAAATTGAAGAAATCTGAAGAACAGTTTTTGAGGGCTTACCAAAACTTTACATGACCTTTAAGTTGAGAGAACTGTAGGTTTGAAAAAAAAATCAAAATCAAGCCTTCCGATCTTTTTTAAAACTTCATTTTATGTAAGTTGCAAAGGCCAAAGATGATTTAGACCCCTGGATAAGGAATATTTAAGAATACATACTTTCTGTAGTCGAATTAAATGATAAATGTCCTGAATATAGAATGAATGAAAGAAAGTTCTCAAAGCTGGAAACATAGACAAAAAGGTTAGCATTGATAGCATTGGGCGAGTATATTATGTCTTTATTGGGGTGAAAATGTTTTGAGATTACAGGAATCTAATAATTAATCTTACACTACAAGCTATTCCACTTTATGAACGATTAACCCTTACCTCGGGGGGGGGGGGGTAGTGTCGAGAACTGAGGGAGCAATTCAAGCTAATATATTCTTAAATTAAATCTTATGAGGAAAAATGATTCATTGAAGAAAACGAATTTGACAATCTTTTATGTTACCTGGATTTGATAAGGACCATGTTGGTGAAGAATTGCTGTGAAATAAAGAACATGAATTAGAGTCATTGTCTTTACTGAAGAAGTACCAATTTTGCATGAGTTATATTGATTGAAGGGCACATGAGATAAACAAAACGCGATATTACCACATAATTTGTGTAATCATGAGAGGTGCACCAGTTCACTTAGAAGGGGACATTTTCTTTTGAACATTTTTTTAAGGCGTTTGCCCAGCCCTGCCGCCTGCCCCCTCCCAATTCCACCGTTGAAGCATGAACACAAATCAGCCAGTTCTATATACAGCAACAACAACAACAACAACAACAACAAAAATGTTGATCTTTGATGTAGCAAACTTAGTTGATATGTTTAAAATTGTCAAGATCATGGGGATATTGATGAGGATAGGGGAAAAGGGGGCGTTTTCGGGCTTTTTTAAATGTTGAAATAAGATATTTGTAATTCATTTTATTTCTTTTCTAAGTTTTAACATGACAAAAAGAAAGACGACATGATAGAAATTAGGTGAATTTCACATGGGCAATGTAATAACAATAAGGATGATGATTATGGTGATGATGATAATAGTAATGATAATGATGATGACAATAATAATAATCATAATATTATTATTAATAATAATAATAATAATAATAATGGTAATGCCAATAATAATGATAATAACACTGATAACAATAATGATAATGATAATAACGATTATAATAAAAATAAGAGTAATAATAATAACAATGATTATGGCAATGATAACATGATGTTAATGACATTATAAGGTTGAGAGGTTGACCCTTTTATGAATTCGATGTGAAAAGCACTGGCTCATCAGCCTGTACTATATTGTACTTCTACTCTCACCATTCAGTAGCAGCCGTTAGGTAAATTAATTTGGTATACAGATGATGCTACACTAGCCATGCTACGATGGTAGCACTTAAATAGTTGAGTGAGCCCTTTAAAATACACAGGAAAATGGTTTGCATCTATGCATTTTACTAGAACCAAGGAACCAAGGAGGTACAAGGATGCAAGCAGGCATCGTATACCTCATTACACACGCTTCCACATACCAGGGAAATGCTGCATGATTACGTGCTTCGTCGCCCTATATCCACGCAAGGACATAATGGAGGTCATGACCCCATGCATTTATTCCATGCAGGCTTTTTGATACAACATAATATATTCACATAATCCAGTAACATACCCTCTAGTCCCTGGCTCTACCCCCCCCCCCCCCCCCAATCCACACACGAAAGAAGGTAGAGAAAAAGAAACGAGGAAGAGAAATAAGACTTGAGAGCTAGAAGGAAAGAAATTGATCTAATTTAATGAATTTGCAAATAAAACTAAATGAACCCCTTCCACATCTTCCCCTTATTAGATGATTTCATTAATTTCATAAGCCTACATTTCCAGACGCTCGATTCGCCTGGGGTAGCTTTTATTAGCAACAGTTCAATGGATATTGAGCGGCTATGCTTGCACACGTGACTTTAATGATGTTTGCCCAACATAACAACAACTAATGTATGCAAAGTGGATTCCATCCATAGAGATGTGATTATGCATTCGCAAACATTGTGGGTTTTTTTTGGGGGGGGGGGGGGTGGGGGTTAATTCTTTGTATTTGATTATATTAATTTTATCATTATCGTGTTATTTTTGTTCTGGTATACTTCGTATCGTTTTAAACATCAATAAGACATTTCTATTATTATTAAACTAATTAGTGCTGTTTAATATACACTTAGACATGCATGCACATCTAAAATCTTACAACTGTTCCGGGTGTTTCCATCGAATTTTGTGAATTAAGATACTGTGTCGAGGGATTTCAAAATAATATTAAATCATTTCAGCGACTCGAAAGGGTAGCGCCGCGTTGCTTGAGAAGCTTAATATATTTTGAGCCTCATAACCATGATAACGAGCCTATCATTTCTACGATACAATAGGCTTACATGAAAAAAATAAAATCATGGTCTGCAAGAAATTTGTGACCTGTGTTATTTTTCTGTGTGGACGTCGCGACTTTGGTGTAACCAAGGAGTTAACTCCTTGGTGTAACCAGGGAGGTGGAAGAGGTGTAACCTGTTGCAGCTCCATTGCTGACAATTTCCCTTTCGCTTTCGTTTTTTTTTTTCTCGTAGTCTTAACTTTAGACCTTAAATTTATGTTACATAATACACTCACAATGAAACATTTTTCAACAATCTTTTATACCCCTAAGAAAACAAGAAAATAAAATGAAAACGTAGGACAGTGAAATCCAATTCCAACATTTATTTTATTCAGGATAAACACAGCCACCCTTGAGTGAAAGAAATGGAATCAGTAAACAAGTAAACTCGGCTGACGCTAAAAACTAGTAATGGCAATTTTTCCCTCTTCCACTTTCCACACCTGTTCTTGATGTATGGAGTGGGAATGTGGATACTCCATGCATGCAACTCTTTCGTGAAGAAAAAAAACAACATGGGGGGGGGGGGTCAAAATTACATTAGCGTATGAATATCCATTGCATACCCTAACTTGGTGGAAACTGTGCTTACAGTCATTACTCAGACCATGGACCTAGGTCCATGCTCAGACAAGGTCATTTGATTTCCCTGACCGATACCCCCTTGCCATGGCATCCATAAAACATGCCAAAACATACACGGGGCATGAGAAACAGCTTATCACCGACTTTGGCGCGTTTTTCAACATTTGGCGCGTTTTCCTCTATACACTGTCTTGCTCTATAGTTTATGTAGATAGCAATATATCATCGTATTTTAGGGCTCCTTTCATTTCATCAATATCAAATTGTGTGGAATACAAACACCAAACTGTTCACCCACTAATTTATGTTGGACGCACGTTTGGCAATGGTAGTACTTTTTCTGAGGGGTAGATGCTGAGAAGTGAGATGAACCAACGTCAACGAGCATGACAAAGCAACAATGGCAACATCAACATGCAGCCGGCCGGCTATAGCGGTTTACAACAGGTACGATTGCTTCATATTTTGCAGGCCCAGTATATAATGCAGGAAATTAGTGTATGATGTGGTGGTAATTATTATGCATGTATACCCCTTATGTTGAGGAAGGGCTCACGGAGAAACATTCCCCATATATTAGTAAGGCTGCATAATTATAATTAATCCCTATACCCAGGCCCCTGGGAGCCGGGGGTGCTGGGGGTGCTGCAGCATCCCTCACATGCTAGAGTTGGGGGGGGGGGGCATATCACTCCTGTGAAAAAATAAAAGTTGCAGCACCCCCCAACTTTTTTGTGCACATACTGTAGTTGACTATATATATATATATATATATATATATATATAAGAATTATGAATTATATGTGAAAACTAAACCCAAAAAATCTGATAACCCCTTTTTAAAAATTTTTGCTTGTCAGAGAATCTTGGAGGAAAACTAGACCTCAAAAATCTGATAACCCTTTTTTTTTTTTTTTTTTTTTTTCTTTTGGTTGTCAGAATTTTTTTTGAGATTAGTGTGCTCAGCACCCCTGTAAAAAAAAAATCGTTCCCTGGGGCCTGCCTATACCGCCTACTTCCTAGTTCGATCGTCCCCTCCAGCTCTTCTTCCATTCTTTCAGCTCGCATCGATTCCTTTTGTTAGCATATAATATATGTTCACAGTATTGTAAGTCTTATTATGGTATCATATTTGTAGACTAATATTATTATGTTACATTGCTAAAGGAGACTCTGACGAGAGAATAAGAAAGGCAAAAAAACATTTAAATAGCCTTTAGTGGTATAAACTTGTTTTGAACTTTTGCTGAGTGAAGGTTGCAGTGCATGTATATATTTAATTTCAAAGATTTTGTGTTGAAACTGACTCCTATAGCATCTTCATAACAGGGTGAAGAACACCCTTTGGAAAAACTTATACACAGGGTAATATAATATTGGGGGGGGGGAGGGGCGCAATGCCTTTTTTTATAATAAGGCAGGTTACACAATAGAATGCCAATTAATATAATTATTAGATCTTAACATTTTTCTTTCAAATTCTGATCTCTTTAAAAACGGAATTTGTAAACTTTATCCTACTGGGATGCAAAAATTATGAGATAATGAAACAAAAATTCATGCGAGGGACAATACAATACCCCATTTCTATGTTTGAATATAATACTTAGAGTTTTTAAATGTAACAATAAATATTTGATGTTAATGTCGTGGGTTGGATAGAGAGGGGTTAGCACTCCAAGAAAAACACCATTCAGCCTGATGTATAGTTTGTTCTTTTATTCATCATTATTTGAGCAAAGATGAACAAAGTTAAGCCCTGCAAAAGTAGAAATGCAGAAATCAATTAACATCAAAGAATCATAAAATCATGAAAAGATTTCAATTAAATTCCACAAAGTATCCCACTGAAAATCGAAAGATATGTCTTCCTCTATCGAATCATCGTATGGCATCGTTCAAAACCTCAATTAGAATCATTGACATCATATTCATTTAACTTCAAAAATCTGTTCCTCCATCCTACAGATTATAATGAAATAGATATCAAGCTCGTGAGAACAACATCACTAACTCCTAGCGACAGCAAACACTTCAATTTTGCTTTCTCATTCTAATCATTAATCATCATAACATCATAGCCTCATCAATCATATTCATTACATGGTTTGAATGTGATAAAAATAATTAAAGCCTAATAAATTTAAATAAATTGAATGAGTTAAATGAATCACAAATTAAATCAAGAATTACCAACATTCCAATCTGAAATAAATCTATACAATCAAATATGCAATCATGCATGAAACGATTCATTATGTTACTTATTAAGTACTTGTTCATGATTTAATTATAGACTTTAATTATTAATATATATCATGAGGAGGAATTGAATGTCCAATTTATCTTCCTCCTTAAAATCTATTCACCTATGAAAGTGAAATTCACTAATTCCCTTTTCAATGAATTTCTCTGCAATCAACTAAAACAAAGACTAGATATATCATACTATAAGCCCTATAATCATGTTCCACTGATAGGATTAAAATTCTTGAATTTGTATTAATACCAATAATTTTCGTGCATAAATCAAAAAGAAGCTCAGTTAGCTTTTCTCTCTAACCTAAACATGAATCTAATAATTCCAATTTACACATTAACAATTTTGTATAACCATTTAGCATAACTTTCCTTGCAATGTTTACCTTTGAAAATATGTACTACAAAAGGGTATACATCATACAAAAAATATGTAGGTCTACTACAGGACGCTTACCCAAGATCAACAAAAAGGAAGGGGCACCAGAATCACTGATTACTGGAAAGACACCGCCAGGACATCGGAAATTCTCAATCTAAAAGAATCAAATAACCAATTACATATACTAACTTTGTAACCCTGATATTGTCATCATTATATCAACAAAATTAAGTTAGTCAACCTATAATTGGTCTATAATCCCCCAAAAGTCACTCCATTAGGATACATGCCGCTACATAGCATTCCTATCTCAAATGCATATAGTATTCACATTGCATAATTTGTGAAGGCTCTGATTTAAATCCAGTTTAAACTGTAATTAAAACTCATGCTACTAATATTCATACAAAAATTTCATGTAACATGTAATCCTAATGAAATTCTCATAACCTTAAAATTCAACGTATCACCATGCATGTACATGGGCGCCGCCATCTTGGAACGACTACACACATGTACCTAAATTAACACCCAAAACATGCAAGCCTAAAATTATGTTTTAGAACTTCTTTGATTTAATTCAAACATTACTTTACATTCTGCACCTAAAAGTTTGTCTTAATGGCACACTGAGCAAAATATACTTATGCAACATGCAAATTGGCAAATTGTAAAAGACTTCCTGCTCGGTAAGACACTGAATTCGGAGTGCATTAATTTTGAACATACATTTGTGTACAAGCCGAAAATAGCAAAGTGCTTCCAAGTTCCAAATTACATGACAAAATTCTATATCACAAAAAAAGAAACTAGACACATACCTAAAGTTTTCTGCTGACAAATCCCCCAACTCAAAATAGCTAAGAGCAGCATTACAAGTTGCGAAGCATGGAGTCGCAGCACACAGAGTTAGAGCAGAGGTTCGGAGTGTAGACGGGATGACAAGTGAAAAATTCTCCCTCAATGCAACATACTGATACACGTACAGTACATCGCGTCAACCCAACTACGCCCAAAATGAGTACGATTACTCCGCATCGCATAAGCAATTGATAGAAAGTATTAAATTTCTTCCGAGATCAAATAAATGCCTAAAACAGGTGTTACATTTCATGTCTCCACTAAAGAATAGAACTACTTTTTAAATCGTAGGAACATCGTGTTCTACCCAAACGTTATTTGACCCCAATCCTAACATATCATCCATACCAAAACTCACTATGAAAATAAAAAGAAAAGTGTTTAAACCCATTAGTAGAGCAACACTCACAGGTGATAAGCATAACTTTACACCAACGCAATGCTCACTTTCCTATCATTACGTAATGTATCTGGCAAGCCGCCAAAGACATGGGATTCTCTACATTACACCGAGTGACTAACTAAATGTGTAAAAGTCAGAGACAACCTTAATTCAGACACAGCTTCCGTGCTTTGAAATTCACCTGGTCTCTAAATAATTGCCTACCAAAAAAATCAATTCCCGACATTAATAAAAGCAAGTCATTTTCAGACGTGAAGAGGTTTGTTTCTGGACTGTGCGTGGTATTCCATTCCACACCCTTCACATTGTATTGACAGGTAATTGTTCGTGGTTCCTGAAATGGAATAGGGGCTATTAATGAGGCAAGGAGAAGAAAGGAAAAAAGAACGAAAAATATATTATTTTTTACAGAAAGGGAAATTCAAAGAAGAGCCAAACTTCGAGGATGATATTGGAAAAATGAGTACGAAAATGAGAAAAAGGGTAATCTGAATAGGAAACAGTAAGATTACATATAAAGCTAAATAAATGACAAAACTTGACGATAAAAAATAGAAGGTTAAAAAACTAATTCTAAAAGAAGGTCAGATGTATTGATGTATATTTCATGCATCGGAGATAATGGAAGCGTGGCTTAAATCAAAGTTCCCCAGTGCTGTCCTCCATTATTCTCTACCATTATTCTCTCATTTCTTTTCGTATGGTGTTTTTTTCCACGAGAGTTGCCCAAAGCTGTTTGTATATGGTATTTCCTTAATTCCTTACAATTTGGTATATATATGTATAAAACATCACATTTATTAGATCTTCCAACCTGTCTTCCTAAGCAGGTCTAACGGTCTGTCTTGCATTGTGGGTTACTAAAAACCACCAACATTGGCGGCGATAAAAAATTATATAGTATCCCTTTCAGTCATTACTGAAAAATCATCATTATACCAACAATAGTGTTAAATTCTTACGCGTATAAACACACCTCCATATAATAGGGGGAAAATCTGGACGGGAGGGGGAGGATAGTCAGAAGGGGACATACGCATCACTATATCCCAAGGCTCACTCCACAATCATGTTAACATGACAACTTCGCTCTTCTCGATACCTCTTTGTAAATTATATATTTCATTTTCCGTGGTAGTTAGGAAATTTTGTGTTTCTAGTTTTCTAAAGCACTTACGACCTCCTTTATTCACAAGCGTAATTCAAAATCTGAGCTTGATGGTAATTGCCATGCACCCATTTCTCTCTTCTATTATTAGAACAGGCAGCTAAAATCGTCATTATTGCTACTTTCAATTTCTTCGAACAACAGGGAGTTGATTTTCCATTTTGAATTGTAAAACTTTGCATTTTGTATAAAGCACTTCAGAGCCTAATAATGTGCTCTAACCTTAAAGCTCATAGACAGTCTCGGTAGCAAAAATCATACTGGCAAGAAACTTATCTGAAATAGTCACAAACTATTCCCCTTTTATCATAAGACATATGTACGAGATTATTTAACATTCCATTAACAATTTCGAACAAATTTTAGTGTAAATATCTATAAGAAACGCTTGGTAACGGCTTTTCACTGCCTCACGCTAAGACCATAATCCACCCGAAGGTTCCCCGCACAATAAACCCAGCGCTTCGCATTATGTGTAGCGTATTCTACACACACAGCAATCCTCATGTAAGTAGTGTGTGTATGGCCGTTGTTTGAATTTACATCCCCTCTTTTTTGGGCCAGGGATTTTTATTACTTTTCACCTCTCATTCGATAAATATTTCACTTGAGGAGGAAAAAACTTCACAGCATCTTAGTTATGTTAGTACCCTGCTGTTTATTAAGTAAAATCAACGAAATCTCACGAAAAGTTTTTGAGGGCTTCCCAAAACTATCTGTTACCTTTAAGTTATTTATACGTATTTTTCACATTTACCACAAAATTTTCCCAGGGATACGTCACCATGCAAGTCCATCCCTGAATTAGCTCCTGCCTGAAGTAATATTTCACATAATTATTTCACATGTCTTTACTCAGGTTCAAAACAAATTTCATGATAATGTTTGAGACTATTTGACCATAATAAATTATTGTGAAGGGGTCTGATTTGGGTAAAGGTGGAAAGTTCCCCTCTGATAAGAAAATTGTGCAGTCAAGTTAAATAATATCATAATGTTCATGATTTAGTACTCGCCGTATAGGAAACATGACTCAAATTTTCACAAAACTGTTTAGTAAGCACCATATTCTATTTTGTTCTTTGTAATACTGGTTTTAAGACATTTTCAACCCAAATTCCAAGGTCAAACGTCAAAATCACATTTTAGAAGTAACTGCCAAGTTGTAGAAGGCCAAGCAGCGTACTTCATCTATCATGTCTATATCTCCAATATAAGGATCTAAAAAACTTATCGTCCTTGACTCCTAAAAGAATTCGTCGTGCAAATACTATCTCCTTACCGTCATAAGGGTCTTGAAACTATAGTCTCCTCAACAAAGTCTCAATAACGGATGCAATGTAGATCAAGTGGCGTATAAGAATAGATCGATGGACGGGAGGGGGGGGGGGCGGCGGAATCTACTCTGACAGGGTGGGGGCGTAATGACTTTGTATCTGTGCAGACCCATGTTTTGCAGACTTGACTATGTTTTTGGGCTAGGCCTTTATCCGGGGGGGGGGGGGCGGCGGTATAGAAGGTACTTTGGATTTAATAAGCCCTATGTTGTGCATAGGCTATTGAGAATGACCCTTTTCGTTTCATAATGAGTTTATAAAAATGAGTCATCTTCCCTCAACCATCCATGTGCTTTTGTAAAGAATCTGATAAAACAATACCACACGATTTGACTTTTTCTAGCCAGATATGAAATATACAAATGGATTGCCGTAGCCAAGAGTGGTCTTGCCGTTTGAGAAGTAGATTCCCCTGATGTTGTTTTCTATGTTTGTCTGATTTTTCTGCTTCTGTTGAAAGCAAGTTATTTAATGGTTGGACTTCCCCTTTAATATTTGTCTGATAGCGCCATGTAACTGGTAGTGGTAATACGGAATTTCTTAATGAATGGAATGGGGCCCTGGTACAAACTCCCATGTGATAGGGTCCGAAATTGTTTGTTGAGCTGTGCAGGAATCTCATTTTAATTTGGCTCCGAATTCCCTCGAAATTGTGTTTTTTAAAATTGCTTCCATATCAAATATTGTTGATTATTGAGGATGCATAACTTAAAACATGTGCCAAATTTGGTGTTTTTAGACAAAAGTGAACAATTCTTCAGCTGTATGCCGCCCTACTAGTAAAAATCTAGGGGTCCTACAGCACCTTCAGCATCTCCAGCTCCCAGGACCATGGATGAGCCGATTTCCTCTTTTTTAATGCAGATTATACAATAGGGAGCAAAGTTTTTTTTTTCTCACATTTTTTTCAAATTTTTAAAGCTCATTAAACGCAAAACCTATATCCAAATGGGCCACTCATCATAAAACATGACATGAGAGAAAGCAGTAAGACCAGAGACCGAGCTTTAGAAATGTTCGCATTTTAAATATTTAAAAGCTGTGTTTCTAATTCAATTAACACTGCAGGTGATAGGTGCACATAATCCTCAAAGTTCTTAAATTTATTCCTTTGTCTTCCATTTCCCCGTTTTTGTTTCTCTCTTTTTCGCGGTTTGTTGCGCCCCCTTCAAGTGCAACCCGGGGCACGTGTTCGCTGTCCCCCCCCCCCCCCCCCCGCCCACCCCGGGGAGACGCCTCTGCTTTTTCTTTCTCATTCTCTTATAGATTTCTTTTCTCTCTTTCCCTTCTGTTAGGCTCCTGATGGGGAGGGGGCTTCGTCGTTTCGGCCCCTCGTTCCAACTTTTTTATGAACCTTATTCATTTTCGGAATTATGAACTCTTTTCATTCTCGGAAATACGAATCCTATTTCATTTTCGGAATGATAAACCATTATTAATTTTCGGAAATAGGAACCATATTCCATTCAAGGATTTATGAAACTTGGGATAAACGAACCTTTCGGAATAATTATGAAACTTGGGATAAACGAACCTTTCGGAATAATTATGAAACTTGGGATAAACGAACCTTTCGGAATAATGAAACTTTCGGAATTACGAACCTTCAGAAAAGCGACATTTAACCAAAGATATATGGGATATAAACTTCTAGAAAGATGGCATAAAGGGAGGAAAAAGTGAAAAGATACAAAGCGATTAAGGTTACCCAAAAAGGAGGAACAAGGGTTAAGAGGTAGAAAGAATCAGAGGAACAGAAAAAAAAAACCTAGAACGAAATCAAGTCAAATGGGGAATGGGAACAAAGATCACGGACATATTGACATGTAGACGAGGGGAGGGGGTCAACCCAGCTAAAAAGAAAAAAAAAAGGGGGGGGGGGGTAACTGTTTTAACTGTACATAGCAACGATCTATGGACAAAACTATGCAAGGAAATAATCGTCTGCCATGCACAAAGTTGTGGGGCGGCCGGGATGGCTCTCCATACACTCAGCTTTCATTCACAAACTCATGACTGCTCTTGCTTTGGAATAAAGACAATGAACGGCTGCCAGGACCTGCAAAATGAGAGAAATTCATCCTGGCCGCCCCACCACATTGTGCGCGGCAGACGATTACTAGTATTTCCATGAAGCTACTGGAAATACCAACTAGTTGTTATCGATTTTGTATATGATAATGGACGTTGCCATGGTTACTATAATGTATTTCGTTTTTAAATAGCAGAAAAGATTGAGAATCTCACAATTAAGTAACCAGGGCCCTGTCTTATATAGTTGCGATCAATCACAATTTAATGATATTCGCACCTGTGTACTTGGACAAATAGAAATTGTGTTTGATTTCAAGTTGAGATCGATTTGAATCAATCGTAACTCTTTCTATATTACGGGGCACCATATTTTTAGAACTTCTGTTTTAGCATAGTCCCATAGTTACGGTAAAAAGTGATTCAATCTCTAAATCGAAACAAATTTGGTGTGCTATAGTGCTCTTTTGTAAGGCATTAATTCACATTATCAAATTCTTCGGAGAGAACTTCAAACACCTGGTCCCCTGTTTGCTTATATTATTCAAATCATGCTTTCTTAGTTATTGGGTAAAATAAACCATGAAACCTTTTCAAACTTTTTTAAGTTAACATTTTAAATTTAATGTGTAGTCTAGGATCAGAAAGCCGATGGTCTGTACATAATATACGGCGGGCAAATGAGATATTTCAAATGTCTACATATTTAAAATGTTTAAATCGTAGAAGCAAAATGACAACTAAAGTGTAACATGTGGACTATGCCCCAATATTGCCCACAATGTATAAGTGTATAAATGAAACAAATATTCACCGTTCATTACTTCATTGTATTGTGTTCTTGATGTCGGAAAGATACTCCGAATCGAATAATTATACTACTCCGTTCTGTCACACCGAACCTGCGACATAGAAATCCGCACTAACTCTCTTGACAATTAGGTACATGATGTGAATTTATTATCATTTAAATATCAGTACTGTTGCATGATGGAGTATTGATTGTTATAATCCCCACGTAGTCGAAATAATATAGTTTTTTCTTGCCATCAGAACACGTTTCAATGGAATATTGATACACTGTTTACAAGATTTTAACTTGTTTTTATTTTTATCATCGGTTCAAGCTATATGACAGGAATAAATTTGTATAGGCAAAATCTATTGCTAACCCTTTTCTAAGGCTTTACACATTTCACCATACGGGGGAAGGATGTTTCAGGATATATAAATAATCATTAATGTACTAAATAGGATATAGTATAAAAATATATCGTCACGGGAAAGGAGAATGTTGAGTTTTTCACATTCATTCCTTTATGCTGTTATGTGTGCTTTTGGTGTGTGTGGTCGGTCAGTGTATTCAATTCCTTTTAATGGTCATATGTAAATAACTTCATTAGGACTGACATGCACAAGAAAAGTCAATACCAGTTGGAAACTGTCCCCATGCATTCATGTAATTGATAAGTGAGGTAATATATGTTGTTATTTGATGTAACTGCCAGTGAAGAACCCCAGGAGGGAAAGGGCATATTGACTTAAGGCATGTAATATACAGGTGTAGTGACGAAAATCCATTAAAGCAGTTAACATTTTTAACTTTCAAAAAATATCAAAGTTGTGAATGTACAGTCCTTCAAAACGCCTATGCTTCATGCACGGAAGTTTATGAAGTCTAAAAACACAAAATGACGAGTAATCTTCTTTATATTATACCATGCATATAGAAAAATATATTCCGAACTGTGGTACGCTTATACATTTATGCTTATAATTTAAAAAGAAAATTACATCTCTATAAGCTAGATATTAATGTCACGTTAAAGAGTTATGTTATGTTAGACTCATAATCTGTCTAATGTTATACATTTTTCATATCTCTAATGTCACGGATAACCGAGCACCAATGTTTTCAAAAAAGGGTCATCAAAATCTCCCTGTTTTAAGTTTTGGGTTGATTTCAAGATTTTTTTTTTTTTCATGACAAGAATATCTATCATGAACTTTGTCTGCAAGGAGTATTTTCTGGAATTTGAATTGATATTTGAATTTTATCTACTAAGATGCACATAATTTATTTAATAACAATGTGACAATGCTGCAAAACCGGGTACAAGAAGATTTTGACGTGACTTTTTAAACATTGTACTCGGTCATTTGTGGCAGGAACTTTTTGAATGAGGTATTTTTAGATAGTTTTTACTACAAAATGAATTGCAAGGTCACAGAATATTTGGATTTTTTATATGAAGCTAGCAAAGTTCGGTGTATATATATATATATATATATATATATATATATATTAATACACATTATATAAAGTGAGAGAAAGAGAGAAAATTGAAACCCAAAGCATTTGATTGCAACAAAAGGAGAATGGATTTTTATCGTGTTATAAGTTCATTTCGACCAACATGCACAAAACCATCATGGCCAAGAAATAATTTTTAGTTTATTATTTGCTCGAATTCACATATTAAAATACACAGTACGGAAACGTTTTTCTTCTTATTTTTTGGCATACCCATTGTCAATGGGTATATAATAGGCAACCAAGACAGACACTGGTGATGATATTGATGAAGAGAGAGAGAGAGAAAAGTTTGCAGGAAAAACATGCGTTGGCCCAAGTTTAGGCATGTAGATGGCCTAGACCATCGATTTACATGGCACAAAAATGATTAGATAATAAGAATAATAACTAAGTATTAGTTAAACCAACCCCCCCCCCAAAAAAAAAACAAAAAAAAAAAAAAAAACAAGAAAAACCCCCCCCCCCCCACAACATAACCACAGGTAACGACGATTCTGCATGCCTCGCTTTGTGTGTGTGTGCGTGTGTGTGTGTGTGTGGCCTTACATAGATTCAGTTTTGGGTTACAGTGAACAACAAGAGAAAAAAAGATAAGGAAAAATACATTAGCAAAGAATAGAGAGAAAAAAAGAAAAAGAAACAAAATCTTAACAGTAGATAAAAGAATTGGGAAAACAAATACTAATCTACGAAAAGAGAGGAAAGGCACATAAATACATAAAAAGAAAAGGCTAAAAGGAAGAACAAAGTAATACATCACAATTCACAGGTACATACGGATTAGATAAAAATGAAGAAAAACAAAGAAATACATGAGGAAATATTTAAAGGAGAGGATTGAAAAGAAGCGCAAAGAAATAAGAAAAGGAAGAACAACAGCAAATGAGGAAATAAGAATGGACAAAGAAAAAAAAAGAAGAAATAATTGAAAAAAACATAGGAAAAGAGGGAAAATAAAAAAATGGTGAAAACAAAGACATATATAAGGGAAAAAAGAAAACAGAGAAATACATTGGGAAATATAAAGAGAAGTGGATCGAGAAAATGAAAGTAAAACATAAGAATATAAAGAAATTAAAAGAACAGGGAAAACCAAAAAAATACACAATGTAGAGAAAAAACGAAGGAAAAAAAAAGAAATATATAAAAAGATGATTACAAAGAAGAAATTATAAAAATTATTAAAAAGAAAAGTGAAGGATGGGTAAAGAAGAAAATTCATAAGGAAAAGAAATAAAAGGAAAAAAAACAAATTCATTAAGGCAAAAAGGAAGAGCATTGGACTATATAAGAGTATATTAAAAAAAGAGAATGGGTAAACTAAAGAATACATTAGGAGGAAAAAAGAAAAAGTAAAATAAATATATTAGAGATATACACGAACATGATAGAAAACAGAAAGAGAAGCGAAACAAAGAAATACATAAGGAGGAGAAGAAATACTATATTAAATGGGTGTTTTGGAAATTCACTCTGGTTAAGACTTCCAACATTACAGTCTACCTCAATGGCCTTCAAAAGGTAAACAATCGGGTTTCGCACGCGCCTCTAATTGCCCCCTAGAGTCTGCTCCTTCGAATAACGAGTCCCTCATTTGGCTTCACTTCTGTACGTCCCTTCAGTAGAGTGGAACAGTCTAACCCTGTTTGGAAGGGTCATGATTTATCAGGCATTAAAAAGATGGCGTGCAGGCGGCCTACACGCCGCGTGCAATTCCGTTTTTTCCCTAACTTTTTGATTGCACGCCGGGGTACTGCAGGGACTGTAATACTATGTACACTGATTAGGTTTAATACTACCAAAACTATTTTATATGTCAAAATACAACTTTTTTCTGAACTCCTCTATCACCAACAATTTTGCTGTTTGCATTCTGGACGCGTCTTTTCGTGCCACCCAGTTTCGCTAAGCTTCCTACATGTAAATGCTCTCCCACTTTCAGCCAACTTCCACTTCATGCTTATGATAATGACTGTCAAATCGATGCCATTGATAATTTACATATCACTAGTTCACTAGCACAAAGTTTCTTTTTATGTTGTGCCTACATTTAGATGCCCTATGTCTCCAAAGCATCCTTTTCTGTAAACAAAAGGTTCAACAAACATTTCAAAATTTTATTTTTTGTCAAACGTACAGTATATCTTTAACCTTACAGTCACATACATTCATTATGTCCATGTAAAAATAAATAAAAGAAAGGTCAAAATAAGAAAACATTTAAAGCAAATATCAAACAGCCTTGAGATGTTGTAATTCATACAAAATGAATGAATTTGCAGACTGCCAGCAGAACTTTGAGGTAGAGTGTAGCCGGCTCACTCAGTTTCTTGTGAAAATGACATTGTCATAGTTGTTCTACTCACACAAATGCAAAGTTATTGATAGAGTCTAACTTACATGTAGAGTCTAAACCCTACTCTAACTTAAGTTAGATCTACAATACATTGTAGATCTACTCAAATCCTGTTGAGATTTTTGGCACTGATCTTACTGCAGAATACCTTATCAGGATTAATTAAACAAAGCTTTACTAGGAATTCAACTTAAACGAAATTGTCTTCAACCAGTCAAATTTTTTGTCTACTCTTTATGAGGACATGTCATTGATATTTTTTCATTCTTTTTTTTTTTTTTTGATCGGCAGTAGACCGAAAAAAAATCAGTCTATTTCGTTCGGGAATATGCTCCGCTGAGACTACGTCTGGCTTCACGGAATTCCTCTCCTACATCATGTACATAGACCGAAGTCTGCCCTAACTAAGCACTCCCGTTGGGGTCTTGCATTATGTTCTTACCTACATGTATGGCTGGGACCTGGCTGGGATAACTCGTAAACGTGTAAGGTGAGGCACCTCACCCGTACGTCCATAGGGACAGTGATTAAGCTCACTCGATGCCTACTCGATTACGGTGCCTACATCATGTATGGGAGGCTTCCGTCTGTCTTGGAGGAGAACCTCAAAAGTCAGAAAATGTAACAAAACTCCTCCAAACAGACGGATTTTTCTGTCTAGATCCGCAGGACCTGTAACTTTCAGTTTTACACAGCGGAACCAAACCTCACGTCATCGATACAATATTACTAAAATTCAATCATTTAAAATTTTATAAACTTACAATACATTAGATCTAAATCATCTATTGATCTAACTTTAAATTTAACATTAAATCTAATCTTGTTGAATTTCAAGAATTTAAGTTAAATAAGAGTGGTAGCCATAGGGCTACCCGTCATATATGTCATACTAATGTGGGCATACCAATTCGAAGCCGGTGCCTGACTCAAATCCATCACACGGTCCCATTTCTTGAACCATACCACCCGCTCGGCCTGTTCCGCCCAGAACTCCTCCGGTTGCGTAATGCTGTCTGCAAACACCTGCGGGTACGTCGAATGAGCGGTGGTGGGTTGCGATTTTTGATCATTTTTCGAGCTTGTCGAATACGACTGAGCAACAGGAAGGGTACGTCTGAAATTCCTCAGTCCCATAATGGTTTTGTGCGAAGCTGAACCATAGTTCGTGGCAAAAAGCCGGAGTTTCGACGATAATTTCGCAGCAGCCATGGAGTTCTAACTTTTTTCCCTGCGTGTTTCAGCACGATCGATCGACAACCAGTCAATACGCTCTGTGCATATACATACACGTACTATGTACCATACATAGACGTATTGCTAGGGCAGAGAGCCTATGTTTCACAGATTTATAACTACACCATACTTTCGTAGTATGCCCGGCACACGTGGATTTGACTTATGATGGTGCAACAAGTTAGAAACGGGGGATCGAGGGCCGCAGAGGGGGAAATGCAAAAGAGGGAAAGAAAAAGGGGAAAGAAAGAAAAAAAAATGGCCTTGTAAGGATAGCGCACCTTTACAGGGCGAAAAAGATTTTTTTGTGTGTGTACAGTTTAGAACGAAAACATTTTCTACTGAGCTCGGTCGCCTTGCTCACTCATTTGGCTCCGGATGTCACAATCTAATATAGTGTAGAGTGCATAATTTCTTTTTAAGGATTTGAAAGTCGCAAAAAGGCTTCAAAATTTCGTTACTTTGCTCCCCAAACATAGGTTACAGTTTCATCAGGGCTTTCGTTAATTTTTGAGCGGCTGTTTCCATTTGGTGACACACTTTTTTTTCACACCCCTGACACACTTTTTTGCTATTTATTTCGTACACGGGGCTTTTTCATGAGATAGAGTTTCTGTGATTGGCTTTTTTGCTAGTGAATATTCATTAGCTATGATTATTTCATTAAGAGAGGCTTGGTCTTATTCCGATTTTTGGTTTTGGGGCTTGTTTTTTTTGTTTGTTTGTTTGTTGTTGTTGTTTTTTGTTTGTTTTTTTGCTATTGAATATTCATTAGCTATCTAATCAGTGATTTTTCAAAACAAGTTTGTGGTCATCTTTCGTTGCGTGAAAAGTACGATAAAACTTTTTAGTTCTTGAAAATGACTCTTTTAGCGAGAAATTTTTAAAAGAGTCAACTTTGTGATCTCTGCGGTGTGTATTTTGATTTGGTAATATTGAAATGTTATGACTAAACTGACTTACATTGTATATTTGTTCTCAGGACCATGTGTGGTTTTTTTTTTTTGTGTGTGTGTGTGTTGTTTTTTTTTTTTTGTTTCGGTTTGTTTGTTTGTGTTTGTTTGTTTTGTTTGTTTTTTGTGTTTTTGTGTTGTTTTTTTTGGTTTTGTTTTGTTTGTTTGTTTGTTTTGTTTTGTTTTGTTTTTGTTTTTTTGTGTGTTTTTTTTGTTTTTGGGTTTTTTTTTTGTTTTGTTTTGTATTGTGTTTGTTTTGTTTTGTTTTGTTTGTTTTTTTGTTTTTGTTTGTTTGTTTTTTTTTTGGGGGGGGGGGGGGGTAGCAGGGTATAGGGTTCAGTGAAAGTGATCGCAGCTAATGTTACTGATATGAGATCACGACTGCTATAGCCACAGCTGCCCGGGGACCTGCATGCCGGGGCCTAATGCCTTTAATTACAATAGTTGCAGTAATAGGGGTACCTGGTACCAGACTTAATTACTACATAATTATACAGCCGTACCGATTCTTTGAAGCAGTATGGCTTTTTGGAAGAGGAAAAGGGCACATTATTAGATAGGAAAATGGGCACTTATCACAAGGGGAAAAGGGGCATTATTAGAAGGAAAAGGGGGCTTCTATAATATGATCATACATGTATAAGTCAAAACGCAACTTATAAATTAAAAAAAAAATCTTATAAGTCAAAAAGCACCCATCAAAGGAGAAAGGGAACAGAATTATAGAGAAAAGGGGGAAATTATTAGAATTGAAAAGGGGCACTTATCCGAAAGTGAAAATGGGCATTTATTAGAAGGGGAAAGCGCACTTTTTAGAAAATGTGCACCATATATGTGCAAAGGCACTTATCACAAAGAAAAGAGACACAGCAGAATTAAAAATTACACGTATCAGAAAGAGAAAATTTAGCACGTATGAGAGAAAGAGAGAAAGAAAGAGCTCTGGTAATTATCAGATTTGGAAGAGAGAGAAAGGGGGATTTTTAAAAAAATGTTATTCTTTTATTTTTTGCTTTAGAAATAAAAATGCACTTTTGGGGTACTTCAAAAAATCGGGAAGTACTGTGCACCCCCCCCCCCCCCCTGCCCCTGCGAGCACCGCCTCGTGAACTGATGGGCCGGACGAGGGAGACTGACTTCCTCTTCTGAAAAGGTAATCCACTAACAAACAAACAAAGATAACCAGATAACAAGGTTTACAGAATACGGCCAGGGACTATGCCCCCGGGCCTTTTTATCTGTAGAAGGTTTTATTTTATTTTTCTTTCTTTTTTTTATTGAAAAAAAAAATTAGCTTGAACGAGCATAACTCGTAAAACCAGAGTTCCCAGTACATCAATGGTTACTACTCTACTCATCATAATGTTGCGTGTTTAGTGGGCTCACCAAGCCGTCTCTGCAAATATAAGCTCTGTGAACTCGCCGTAGTAAGCTACCCTGGGTATCAATTTGAGCACCCTTGCATACGTCATCACATTTAATCGTAGTCCTAGCCAAAGACTTTTAATAGTATCAAGACAGATTACTCTCACCTACTTCCGTAGTACATTCGGCAGACGTAAATTGCTGTGTTAAAATAGACTCGGAAAAATACGTTCGCCATAGGTATAACACGTGAAAAGATGTTTCATTTTTTCTTGATATTTCATATCTTACTCTATCTTTTTCAAATCTGATTTTTGCATGAGAGAAAGGATGGATAGTTCAAAAAACATTTATTGAACCTTTATTATCAATAAATGCCACTATGAATCCCCGGGATCATGCCTGCTTTTTGACATAATCATCTGCCATAGGGTTAACACGTGAAAACATGGATTTTAAGAATGATTATAGTTCCTCTTGTATTTCCTTGAATTTCATGTAAATGTGGCTTACATGTAATTTGAGACTCTGAACAAGATTATTGATGGCTCAAAAAGTGGAAGGGACCCCACATAAATCCCGGGAATATGCATGCTTTTGGCCTTCCAGCTCCCATAGGTTAACACGCAAAAACAGGGATTTTTGAATGATTATAATTCCCCCAGAATTAGATTAAAATTTAAAAAATTGTGACTTAAATAAAATTTAAAGCTCTGAAAATGTATGATTAAGTCTCAACTAGTCGAACAGACCCCGCATAAATCCCAGGGAATATGCATGCTTTTGACCCCCCAAAAGTCTCGCCTGCCATAGGTTTACACGCGAAAACAAGGAATTTTAGGATGATTATAATTCCCATAGTTTTTATTTGGAAATATAAAAACTGTGATTTACATGTAATTTGAGGCTTTGAACAAGCTTACTGAAGGCTTAAAAAATTGAAAAGACCCCACATAAATCCCGGGGAATATGCATGCTTTTGACCAAAAAGTCTCGCCTGCCATAGGTTTACACGCGAAAACAAGGAATATTGGGATGATTATAATTCCCATAGTTTTTATTTGAAAATATAAAAACTGTGATTTAGATGAAATTTAAAGCTCTGAAAATGTATAATTAAGGCTCAATGAGTCCAGTAAACCCCCATAAATCCCCGGGAATATGCATGCTTTTGGCCTTCCAGCTCCCATAGGTTAACACATGAAAAGAGGGATTTTGAAATGACTTTAATTCCCCTAGTATTTATTTGAAATTATGAAAAATGTAATTTACATGAAATTTAAAGCTCTGAAAGTGTATAATTAAGGCTCAATGAGTCCAGTAAACCCCCATAAATCCCCGGGAATATGCATGCTTTTGGCCTTCCAGCTCCCATAGGTTAACACATGAAAAGAGGGATTTTGAAATGACTTTAATTCCCCTATATAGTATTTATTTGAAATTATGAAAAATGTAATTTACATGAAATTTAAAGCTCTGAAAGTGTATAATTAAGGCCCGATGAGTCGTTTAAACCCCCCCCCCCCCCCCCATAAATCCCCGGGAATATGCATGCTTTTGACCAAAAAAAATAATTTGTCATATAACACGTGAAACCGTTTGTTGTTATTGATGACGTAATGTGGGCGTGTAGTATCGATCACGTGAGATCACGGCATCACATGAGATCGTGCGCTAGCAGACGACCATGTAGCAGACGTATGTCCGCCCGCCCAGGGGCCCAGCCTAGCCGGTAATATTAGAAGAAACTCTCACTAAATTCCAGTTCACTATTATATTTCTAATGTACCAGAGGCAAAATTTAATGTATTAAATTCATAAATTCATATAATCAATGTTCTACCACCGAATTGCGCTTAGCTAAAATGACTGATGTGAGATCATGCAATCAGCATGAAATAGCTGAGCTGAATAGCGACCGACAAGGTGTCTAGCTCTAGCTAGGCTAGGTCTACCCATCTGCGATCCCGATCGAGGTGGTGACGTTGCCGATGGAACTCTGTCAGTTTGCCAAAGGTGTTCTCCTCAAACTTCGCTCATCAAAGCTTTTTACTTGCTGATTGTCGTTTACTTTGGCTTGAACAGCCAACGAGACCGACAATGTAGTGGGAGAGGGCTTCTGAACCCGATTATGGATATGAGTCTGACACTGACAGTTCATGACAGGGGCGAATGCAGGATGTAGTAAAAAAAAAAAAAAAGGGGGGGCATAAAAAATGCAGGGCTGTCAACTTTTTGGAAGTGCTAGAAGGGAGATTCGTATTTTCTTCTTCTCACCATTCCTCCAAAAGTTGCTCCGTGGGGGGGGGGGGGGGGGGGGGGAAATAATTTTTTTTTCGCCAGTCCTCGAAAAGTTGCTCAGTGGGGGAGGGGGGGGGAGAGGGTGAAAAGATTTTTTTTTTCTTCTCGCCGGTCCTCCAAAACAATTTTTTTAAAAAGGGCCCGGGCCAATGTATGACTTTCTTTAAAAAAGAGGAGGGGGCATGGGCCGGGATTGCGCCCCCCCCCCCCCTAAATCCGCCACTCGTCCATGCCCGGACTGTCACGTCAGTCTTGCGGGGTGGGCTTTTTTACAAGTTTTCTCTGAGGGTTAATAGACCAACATTGTTAGCCTCGTAGGCTCCCAAACTAATGGTGCTCGATCCGGTTTTATTTACATTTTAGGCCGAGTCCGTGTATACCTGTAGTTTGTAGTTCAAAAGAATGTAATTCCTATTCCAGGGGCGGATCCAGGATTTTGTAGAGGAGGGGGCACAGAGCCGAAAAGTACACAATTAAAGAGGCAATTTTTTTTATTGTGTACTTAAGGTATGCCAGTTAATTGGGTTCCAAAAGGGGGCGCGGTCGATTCGCCCCCCCCCCCTGGATCCGCGCCTGCTATTCTGTCATGGATGTGAAGAATGGGATTGCATGGTGTTGGTGGTCGATCTCATTAAATTGAACGATTGAAGGAAAAAAAAAAACAATAAGAGATCATTATTTTTGTCCTCATTTCTATTGGAGTCATTTTTATAGATCGGTTGTAAGAGAGAATAAGAGAAGAGATTATTAGAAAATGAAACCTGTGAGAGGGGGAGGGAAGGGAGAGAGAGAGAGAGAGAGAGAGAGAGAGAGAGAGAGAGAGAGAGAGAGAAAGCGAGAGAGAGACAAAGGGGGCTGGGGCAAAAGGAATGGGATATTCCTACAAAGACAGAATAGGACTGGTAATAAATAAATTATATCATCAGCTGCTATTGTTGGTTACTAGTTAATTCAATTCAAAATAGCCCTATACTGTTTTCTTCGCCTGTCGTCTCAAACTGCTACAGCAGAATATTACAAATAACTTACTGTAAGTTATTTATATTGGTGGAGTATCCAGGAATGCAGGGGAGGGGGGCTCACACCTGACGAACAAAAAAATCATCAGATGCTGTCTATTCTGAATTTTCAGACAAGCAAGGAAAAAAAAGTCACATTTTTCATGTTCCTTCTATGCCGGGGGGGGGGGGGGGCACACAATTCCTTTCATTCGATGTGTAACTATAAGATATGTCAGATTTGGTTTTGGCTGGCACGTAGGGCACGTGCGTCCCTGGATACGCCACCAATAAAAATAAGAGAATCTTGGATACGCCACTCTTAATTAATCTTTGTATTTAAGGATTTACTCGCACGCAGTCTCATTTTAATAAAGCCTTTTCTGTCTTGACTTTTAACATTAGGCCATAGATTTACATTATACGTCTATAATCCCTAAAATTTACATAAATCATGATATCAAATGAAATATTCTGATTTAGAAAAATAAAGATAGCATTTTATTTATTTATTTTTATTTTTTATTTTTACTTTTCTCGACATTCCCGTCAGATATCGCAGTGTTTGCTCATATAGAGCTTAATATCAGGGAACATGTTTGGACCATTCCCCCCCCCCCCCTCCCAATCACATAAATATTAATAGAAATTTCACAGCAAATAACTTTTAAAAAAATACAAACATCCCTCCTAGCTCCCCCTCCCAACTCTCTCCCTCTCCTCCATGGTGCAGTTAGAGTATGTTGATTCCTATCTGTTTTGGGACATAAGTTTGTATTTGAAGGGACAATATCAAGATTATGCCCTTTACGGCTTTACCAAAAGCGATGTACAGAAAAAGAAGAAAAAATAAAGGAAATAAAAAATACAAACATCTTGATAAAGACTATAACCTTCCCTCTCGGCCGATCGACATGTACCACAATATATACGCGTGCTTTATTTCGGGACTGAGCACCAGGGTTGCCAGATCGTGGCTAGTCTTCACGGCCAAACTCAACATATTTTACGGCCAAATTCGGCCAAACTATTTTTTTTCACGGCCAAATTTCACGGCCAAATTATATCTATTTAGAAATGAAATTAGGTATACCCCTATACACAAATTAACTGTCTCATGCACTCCCCTAGGTTTACAATAAAGCCTGCTTAAATAGTTTGACATGATATTGAGCGACAACGTGCAAGTTTCTGTATTTGAGTCTAATAAGATGTGGTCATGCGAATAATCGACCGTGCCCCCGGCCTGCAGCACAGACTAGTGTGTAGACTAGGCTAAGGGAGTGTTTCATGAAAGGACTTGCCGGATATTTTATCCGACAAGTTTGCTCTCAGCCAATCAGATGCAAGGATTTCAGTAGCTTATAACAGTTATCGAATAAAAAATCCGACAAGTCCTTTCATGAAACGCTCCCCAGGGCTTAATTCATGCATAACACACGCCGTAGCAGACGCGCGCATGCACATCCTATTGCATTTTTACATATTTCAAGTGATTTTATGGTTACATTTCCTATCTGATTATGAAAAAGGCCAGAAATAAAGATTCACGGCCAAGATTTCTGTTTTACGGCCAGAATACGGCCAAATTAATTTGGCCGTGAAATATTTTTTTTTCACGGCCAAACTAAATTTTATACGGCCAGATTTCTGGAATCTGGCCGGAAAAAAGGCCAAATGGCAACCCTGCTGAGCACTCTTCGTATTTAAACTCTTTGGTCCTAGCTCAGCCGCGCGCGCCTGCGATCTTCAGCTAATCCTATTTATAGCCCCTCGATCGCTGCTTCATGAGGCAGGGAACACCCCCCCCCCCCCTCCCCAACCCCACTTCCTTAAAAATATAAAGGTATTTACCATACGTGGGAGACATCAATTTTCAAACACTTCACTCCGGATCCACCTCTGGTCTAGGGGGTGGTGGTGGTGGTGGTGATTGTGGTAATGATGGTAATGGTAATGGCGTTGGTGGTGGTGGTAGTGGCAGAGGCGGCGGAACGTCCATCTCAAACAATGGAAGTGGGGGTGGGGGGGGGGGGGGGAAGAGGACACCTTTTGTCCGCCAAACAAAAGGTGCCCTCCCCTACTTCCATTGTCCGAGCCCGACGTTCCACCGCGCCTGGGTGATGGTGATGATCATGGTGGTGATGGCGGTAGTGTGAATGTGATGGTGGCTGTGGTAGTGTGGTGATGGTGATGATCATGGTGGTGATGGCGGTAGCGGTGGTGGTGGTGGTGATGGAGGTGGCGGGTAGTGTGATATGGTGGTGGCCTGGTGGGGGTGGGGGTGATGATGACGGTGACAGTGGTGGTGATTGTGGTGGTAATTGTGGTAGTGTGGTGGTGGAGATTGTGGTAGTGAGGTGGTGGTGGTGGTGATTGCGGTAGTGTGGTGGTAGTGGTGGTGGTTGTATTGGTAGTTGTGGTGGTGGTAGTGTGAGGGTGATGGTGGCTGTAGTGATGGTGGTGGCGATTGTAGTGGTGTTGAATATAGGGGGGTGGTTGTAGTAGTTGTGGCTGTTGTGGTGGCTGTGAAGGTAGGGGTGGCGGCGGTGATTGGTAAAGGTGGTAATGGTGATGGTGTTGAAGAGTGGTGGTGGTGTTGAAGGGTGTGGTGGTGGTGCTGGTGGTGGTGGTGGTGGTAGTGTGGTGGTAGTGGTGGTGCTGGTTAGGCTGGTGAAGGGGTGGGTGAAGATTTGATTAAAATATTTAAAATATATCTCCCCCCCCCCCCCTTCCCCACGATTTTGGAGGAAAACTAGACCCCAAAAATGTGATAACTTTTTTTTATTATTATTATTTTCAGACATTTCGGACAGGTACAAAATTTTAATCATGTGGTGACCCCCCCCCCCCCCCCCCCCACTGTATTTCAAAATGGATTTACGCCACTGCTTGATACTAGTCTGAACCAAAAAAAAACAATGACTTTCCCTTTTACAGATTGTATACAAGTATAACTACTACAAAATTTGCTTCATTTGAGGCATGAGTTATGACATGTTTCACTGATGAAAGTTTAAGCATTGCTCAAGGATTGTCATTTGAACGCAAGTTGTGTTGAACTTTGACTTTAACAAATTAGTCGGGCGGGGTTGGAAGAGGCAGAGTCAAGTTTCCGTGCAAAAATGATATTTTGTTTTACATATATTCTGTTTTACAGCATGAAGTGGGGAGGGGGGGGGGGAATGATCCGACAATTTTGCCTAAGCGTGAATTTCTTCGACAAAGATCTAGGGGAGCAGGTTTTAAGTTGCAATCAGTTGAATGTAGACTTTGGGTTTGATCTTTATCCAGACTGTTGATAATCAATTTTAGGTGTACATAGGCCATGTAATCACCAGGGCCGGTATTCAATTAAAAACGCGCATTAAGTAAGTAAATTACTAAGTATTTAACTCGGCTAAGTAAAATGGCTTAACTCGTATTCAGATCACTTTAAGGTATTTTTCTTTAGTAACCCGACTTTGAGGCAAAATACTTACTGATATCCATTGTGACGTCACATGTCCTGTCCAAAATCATGCGCAATAAATGCGTCACAGTAGATGCGCGCTTACATGGTTTGCTTGTGCGCAGCTTATACTACTGCGCGTATGTATGAAAGCCACATACCTACCAATCAAGTAATTTGTTTAAGTCTGCTAGGGAGCTGTCTTAGACCTAGGGTAAAATACTAAGCCAAAAGATTCAACTGAATACCAAAATTGCTTAAGTATTTTATCTCAGCCGAAAACTAAGTAAACTACTCATATTTCACTCTTAAGTATTGAATTGAATACGGGCCCAGGATTTCCATGCTTTACAGGGGCTAATCCAGGGAGGGGGGGGGGGTTACATTCAAAGAAAATGACAACCTCCCCCCCCCAAAAAAAAAAAGGATGATGATAACAATAAATTAAGAAATAAAGGTTATCAGATTTTGAGGTGCCGTTTTTACTTCAAAATTATCTGACAAGCCCAAAAAGGGGGATTGTAGACCCCCGTGACCCCCTCTGGATTCGGTTATGGTTTATCACTATGTGCATGAGCTCACAATATGCTGTCAAGTAACCGAAAGTAGTAAACAGACTTCAAGGGCTAAAACCTGAAACTTTACCCTGAGACGCTCACATTGTTTACCAATATGATTTATGCTGCCATCTACGCTCGAATTTTGCTATAATCAATATGAGGGCCACTGATCTCTATCACTGATCTCTAGGGGGAAAAAAAAATCTTCTTCCGTAGAGATCAGTAATCTCCATACGTAAACATTTTTTTTTTTTCTTCTTCTTCTTCTTCCCCCCCCCCCCCTTTTACGTAAAGATCAGTGAAGAGAGTTCAAAGATTCTAGGGGGAAAAAATGGTCGCCCCAAGCTACTTTGTCCCATCGCCAATGTAATATCAATATTGTTGTTGATTATGTTGATGTATTGAAATCTCAGATTTGCATAAGCGCCATCAATGGCTGAATCATGAACAACTCCTTGGTCTCAATTACAAACCGCATCTCTGCATCATCAAGCTGACAGCCCTGCTACTAGAGTTGTCATACAAATTAATGCACAGTTCGCGTCGACCCCCCCCCCCTCTCTCTCTCTCTCTCTCTCTTTCTATCTCTCTCTCTCTCCCTCTTCCCCTCGCTCCCTCCCCTCCCTCTCTCTCTCTCTCTCTCTCTCTGATTTTTTTTTCTTTTGTTTTGTTAGACCCACCCTCTCCATTTTCTTGTTTTTAACTTTAGACTGCATGTAAGTGACTATGCCTTATTTTCAGATTGAAATCTTTTTTTTTTAAAATCACACACACAACAACAAGAAAATCTTAAGGCCTGCTCAGTTTCAAACGGACGTTCAATTAAGGATGCCGGCAATAGATGTATTATACTCATAAGGGGCGGATCCAGGATTTTCTAAAAGGGAGTCCAATGCCCCCCCCCCCCCCAGTAAAAAAAAAGGCTGACATCAAACAAGAAATATCCACCCCTGCTCATAAGGCCGCATCTAGTCCCCTCTTAATCGGGGTCAGTCCTCCATGAATTTATCCCACTATGTATCGGGCTTTCTTTCTTTTTGCATTTTTTATCATTATTTTCTTAGAGGGGGCGGGCGATCCGCCCCATGTCAATTTTCTGGGGCGTGTCCCGTCCCCATCCCGCCCTTCCGTGATCGTAGCATCTGGCGCTTACCTATTTGTTGTAATGATAAAGTTTTCGTAGAATAGAGGATGGGGGTTGTGTGTCCGGACACTTAACACAAATTAGCCTGTCAATTTTGCCGTCAGATTTTACGAAAATATGCATCAAGTAACACTAAAATCAGTGAATATTTGCAATTCACATGATTTTCAACCTATCCGGTGAAAGAATTTGACAACTTGCATTAAAGTTGTTTGTTCGATTTATGCTTAAAATGACCTGTCCTGAAAACAACCTGTTCTTGCTTTTTGTTAGTAATTATTTTACAAGTAACGAAAGTCAAAGGGATTCAATATATTTTTATGTACTTATGTTTATTGAAAGACCCTGTATTATTCTTATTATTTGTAAACATAACTGACAATTTTGTAAACAAAGCTGACAATATGTATTTAAAAAACTTAAATGTGAAATGTGAAATATGAAAATAAAGCAAACCTGAACCTGATCCTGCTTGTAGCAAATTATAAGGGACACAAAACAGGAATTGTGTATTTCCCTGTTATTACGCGCCATTATTTTGATTCATTTTATGACGTAACACTGCGCGTACGTTATAAGCGCTTCCACTTACAAACGATTACAGTTTTGTTATCGTTTCTATGGAACTCCATGTTAATTGTCAGCATGTCAAAGATTAAAAAAGCCCATCTGAGTAACTAGCAAGGGTAGGAAACAGGATATTGATTCAAAGAAAAGGTAAGTCAAAAGCGGAAAGTCATATTTTAACATTCACATGTAATTACATATTTTCAGAAATTCATATAATATGGGGTCCACTCGCTATTCATAAAGATCGCTATTCATAGAAAACCGCTATTCATTTAACACGCGTTATGAATAGCGGTCCTTACGAATAGTTATGAATAGTGGTCCTTATGAATGGAGGGCCTTATGAATAACGAGGTGATTTGTCTACGATTTGCTCGCTATTTTGAAGGACCGCTATTCATACAAAACCGCTATTCATTTAGTCACGCGTTATGGATAGCGGTCCTTATGAATAGCGGTCCTCATGACTAGTGAGTTACCCCCCCCCCCCCCCCCATGTAATATATATCAATGAAATGGGAAGTTTTAAACTGTGTTTGTTTCCTGCAAGAGGTATATGTATGTTTTGGACAGACGCTACCAGAACATACATGTCATAATTACCTAAAGCCCCCCTTTTTTGAGAGAGAAAATTCATTATTTTGGGTTAGCTTATATACTCCAGCTCCTAAATACCTTTGGCGGAACAATGATGCACTGCCATCCGAACAGCAATAATATTCTTTCTCGACTGCCTATTTCATAGAAGAAAATGCAACAGTAATAAAGAGGAATTTGTACCGATGTTTTTTTTTTTTTTTTTTTTTTTTTTTTTTTGCTTGCTTGCTTGCTTGTCAGTATTCGGGGGGCAATCACACCCCTCCGCCACACTTTGTGCTAAAAACGGGGTTTTAAAATTTATTTATTTATTCTTTAATTTTCTTGTTGTTTTTGCTTGTAAGACTTATGGGGCAATGCCCCCCCCCCCACCTTTGACAAACAAAACCCGGAGCCGCCCATGCTTTATGATATTTTTTTTCTTTCTTCTTTTTTATTGGTCCATTCCTAGGTTTTCGATGTTTCTGCCCCCCCCCCCTCTCTCTCTCGCTCTTTCTCCCTCTCTCTCTCCTATCTCAGTGTTTCTCCATCCCCCTTCTGATTAGAATACCAACAATTAATTTGCCCTCTGGCAATGTTCCAGTTTGTATCTCCATGATGGTCGTATCGACCCGTGAATGTCAGCCGGGGCGCGATGACCACCATCAACCCGAGTCCAATAATAACAATGAACTCACTTTTCGCTTGCACCCTATACCCCCCAAAACAAACACCATAATTATTGATCAAACCCTTACAAACGACAGCAGCGAATTCGTTTGATCATGCGTCATTGAACCCTCACGTCGAATCCATCTATTGATTCTGTCGGACACCTTTTGTTCCGGCAAATGCGTTCTTTTTATTCGTTTAATATTATTGTCGCATCAACAAGCATTCTCACCGTTTAAACAACGCCAGACGATATACTCAACTCGCATTGTCAGCATACGCGCGGCGTTAACAGAGAACAAGACAAGCAGAGACGACCAACGTTTGATATCGGATATTTTAGGCTGAGAATAAGGTATGAAATAATGATGTTGATGATTAGAAATGATTTTGATGTGCATCTGTTTTTTTGTTTTGGGTGGTTTCTTTTTATATCATAATGTTCTTGGCTATGATTATCTCATATATACATGTACATAGATAGCTCTTAGCAACGCTATGCGCCACGGTACTATTCGAGGGCATGTGAATAGCAACATCATAGATGTCTACATAATGCACTTTCTCTATAGATGACTATATGGGAGCGAGATATGGCGGCCGTGGAAGAACTTTCTATTTCTTAAGGTTGAAACGCGATACAGTAACGTTTCCTTCCACGTTTCCGAGTTATACACTATTGCAATAACGCCTATATCGTTCAAGCTATTAAATCCTAATTATGATCTTTGGGTGTTGTAAGCGAATACTCTTTAAAAGTCTTAAAACCTAGATATAAACTATACATTAATGATTATGAATATATCGGGAAATGAATTATTGTGACACTTGCACGACATTCATTATTACCACAGAAGATATGAATGTATAGTGCTAGAAATAATACTCCGATCAGAGTCATGATCCCCTAATCAGCATTCTTACTGTACTCCCTAAAAAGAAAAGGGTGAATTTCACTCTATTTTCACTCCCATGTAATATACAGTAAATCTATAGGTATATTTAAACTGTATATTCAGTTAATCGGAAATCATAGGGCTCATAATTCATGGATATAATAGACGGAAGAGAAATGAACTCGAGTCATTATATGAAAACATGACGTCGTAATAGTATAATATTCTGACGAACACGGATGTTGATATTCCAGTCATAAAGTCCTGAGGGCCAGCTTACTAACAGGTCTATATTTCTTTCACTTTTGATCTGCTAAATGAAGTAGCATATACTGCGAAAATGTAAATGATCACAATGTAGTCATAATTTGATGGGTCAAAAAGAAAGAGGCCGATACAAACCCATTTTCACAGGAAAGAAAGTGACGCAGCAAGTAGAATGTAAACACACAGTCATAATGCATATATGTATATCACAAGTTCAAAAGTACACAATGTATATTACAATGGCTCTATAGCATGCGGATGCCCCATAAATTATTCGAGGTCGAAGATGTAGACACAGCCAATAAAGTCACAATACACACAGTCATGTACATCCCAAGTTCAAATGTCAACGATATATTACGATTGCGGTGTAGCATGCGGATGCCCCATCAATAATTATTCAAAGGGGGAAAGATATCGGCCCAGCTCGTTAATTTTGTTTAAATAATTGCTTTTCTAAAGTATACAACTGTCACCTCCCAGACAGAAGCTGAGGTGAATTTACTTCGATGTGACTGAAGTCGGGCTCACACGAAGGGAGCTAAACTTTAAGTTTCGCTTGTAGTTTCTAAACTTTAAGTTAACTTGCATGTAGTTCTAGAACCACAAGCGAGCTCGTAGTTAACGCCGAAACCTCGGTCGCAGTTTTGGATCGTAAGGACAGAATAAAATTTAAGTTTCGCAAGCGCAGCTCGTAGTTAAGGATGACCTCTCTGTTCATGTTAAACTTCTTGTTACCCTTCGCGCGAATTATGAACACAGAGTCTGTATGTATACTGTAGTAGTATCTACTTCCGGTGTTAACAACGACGATCGCTCGGCTCGTAGTTTCAGAACAACTAGCATCGTTGTTTCGGGCCCGTGTGAGCCCTCGTCGTGGTTAGTGAGTCGTTGTTTCGTTAACTTAAAGTTTCGCTAACTTAAAGTTTCGAAACCACAAGTCCCATATAAAGTGCCGTATTCAAATCTGCAACCCAACAATAATTGTTAAACTAATTAACGTATACATTCTGGATAGAAACAAATTACTGCAAAACACTCACTCTCGTCAAGCCAGTAGTTCCCAGTGATCAACACAAGGTTACAAGGTAAGTAATATTCGTAGAAAGCTTTGGACCACTTCCATGCTGAACATGAAGCAGGAAATCTGCTTTATTTCTCTGAATCAGTATCAACTGGTGCCAGTGGCATAGGGGGGTACAGGGGTTAAGTGCCAAGTTTCTCCTCCTCACCCCCCCCCCTCCCCGAAGAACGTCAGGAAAAAAGTGAGAAAGAGAGAGAGAGAGAGAGAGAGAGAGAGAGAGAGGATGCAAAGTACATCGACCAGTGTTTGTCAGACTACTCTACCCTACTTTGACAAAAAGAAGCAAATGACAAACCATTCAAATCTGAGTTATTGATATTATTAGAGTCTAATTTTTAGCAGGTTTATACTTCCAGGGCCCTCTTGCATAAAAAGCTGCGATTAAACGCAACTCGAAAAAATTAAACGCAAATTGATTTCCAACCAATCAGGATCGCGTATTTGGGACTTGCGTTCATTTTTTTTTTTTTTTTTTTTTTTAGTTGCGTTTAATCGCATCATTTTTATGCATCAGGGCCCTGGCCAAGCTTTGAATAGAAATTCTCATCTTATCAAGAGATATTTAGATCAATACATCATAATATTGCATAGTCGCCCACGTAAATGACAGACACATTTTGCTCCTTCTCAAGAAAAAAGGCACCTTTGTCACTTGCTTTCTTTTGTCTAAGTGGGGCATTATTACTGCCTGCGCCAAGTAATCTAGCTCTTTTTTGCTATGTCGGGCAAGCACACCATAAAAAATAAGTATCATATTGCTACTCGCTGATATGAGTTAGCAAAACTCTCGGTGTAGTCAGGCCGTGTCAAGTATTATGGTAAAGTATATAAGCGTACTTTGAATTTCATTTTTCTAATCTCTTTCACTCGTGCATGGCTAATAAAATATTGAAGGAAAATAATGATGACCGTATGGTACAGGGTTATTATTATCTTTTTGTTTTAATGAAACTAAAATCATTGAATGGTGTTTTAAGAAATTCATCATGGCTAAATATAGATGCATGTCATTTATGCGTCTATGAATGGTTTCGTAGAGGAGGTGTCGTGGTACAGTGGTTTATTCACTTGACTCTCAAGCCAAGGGTTGAGGGTTCGAATCTCAGCCCGGCACTAGCGTCTTTTGGCAAGACATTAATCCACGTTTGCCACTCTCCACCCAGGTGTTAAATGGGTACATGGCAGGATTTATTCCTTGTAATGCACTGTGCGCTGATTACGCCGCCGGAGCTAAAGCCATGCAGGGTAATAATATCCAATATGCGCAGACGTGCTATAGTTTGCAAGCACCGAAAAAAAACGTCGAAATGTCTTCCTTCGTACTCGTACTGTTTAGAAACACCTATTTCTCTCTTTCCCCCTTTTTTTCTTCTTTTTTGTCTTTTATATTTGTAATCGAAAACGGATACTTCTAAAGTAACTGGTAGAGAGTATATTAACTATAACCATGCTATCTAAGCCCAACAATTTACAAATGCATCACGTTCACTTATTTTAAATGCATGTTTGCATCAATAATGTAAGTGGGGAAGGGAGACACAGGAGTGCGCATGTCATTTTAGTCTAGATTCTATCCGTTTTTTATATTTGGTTTATTCTAATACACGCATATACAGAGCGCGACTCTCCACTAATCGCGCGCACATTTCAGTCGAAATTTGGGAGGGCTATACATGTATCAGTTGGGGGTGTATTATTTTCTCACGGATCGCGTTTGTGCGCGAACAGTCCAGGCAGTGGACTAATGTCATTTGCATTGCCTGGATTATTACGGCATCTGTGCAGGAATTGCTCAGATCGATTTTATGTTGTTGATTTTGGAGTAGACATGCACGCTTTGAGTGCAGTGGTTATTTTACCTATTTCGTGTTTCCATCGAACATTATCGAGTCTGTAATAACTTATCACTATGTGCGTGCCCCTGTTACACTCTTAAAAAAGTTGGGCAAAAAAATGCCCAATTTTTAACCAACACTGGGCAACATACTGTCCACACAACTTTTGGTTAAAATTTGCCCAACTGATGTTGGGCAATCCATTTACTATGTTGTTGGGCAAATTAAATTGCCCATCAGTTGGTGACCCATTAGATTTTACCCTACTCTACAATTGCCCAACTGTTGGTTATATTCTCAGTTGGGTAATTATTGCCCAACCAATCTTACCCAATAGGATTGCCCAACCCTCTATTTGTTCAGCTGTTTGGTAACAAATATCATGTGGTTGGGCAAATTCAGCTGCCCAATTTATTGTTTCCTTTTTCCTCCAACCTAGGTAAAAAAAATGAAATCTGCTTGTTACGTCCTTCTGGGTCTTAACCCAATCAATCCTAACCTATCCTATTTTAAGCTATCCTATCCTATATCTTAACCTATCCTATCCTAGTCCTATCCTATCCAGTTAGTGCAAACTAGTGCAAGCTCTTATATACCCCTTATATTTTTTTATGCATTCGGTGACAGTTAGTGAATCGGGCCAACCCAAACCATACGCTACTAAAAATTCATGAATATTCATATAAGTGTTTTCCCCAATATTGGGTAAAAATATTTACCACAAGTTGGGCAAAAGCGAATTTCTAACCAACCATCAGTTACCCAACAAAATTTACCCAACTGGCAAAGGAAATGTGACAAAATTACACAACTACAGGGCAACAAGTACCCAACCCATAATTACCAAATACTGTTGGTAAATATATGCCCAATATTTAGGTAAAAAGTATTGACCAATATTGGTTACACCACTCGAGTGTCCAGTTGGTTAATAATAGCCCAGAATTGGGAATATTTTTAACCAACCAGCAGTTACCCAACTAAATTTACCCAACATTTTAAGAGTGTATGGAACTCCCTGTGCTGTCCTTGAAAAAAAGAATGAATGTTCATTCGGAGTATGCATTTCAGAGCAGCTGTCAAGATAATGCAGTATTCCCTGTATGGTACATGATAAATCATTGTTTCCTTTTTTTTCAACAATATGCATTATTTGTACTCGCTCTCTATGAATACATGTAATATGCCTGTGCAACCTTGCATGTGCAATCACTTCTCTCATGACCATTTCTTAATCTACATGTATCCCCCTCTCTTTCTCTACCCCCCCCCCCTCTCTCTCTCTCTCTCTCTCTCTCTCTCTCTTTCTCTATCCCCCTCTCTCTTTCTCTCCCCCCCCCCCCCCCCCCTCTCTCTCCCTCTCTCTCCAATATTTCTCCCTTTCTATTATTTTGCTGTTCTGCATCACCTTTGAGCCTCTCCAGTTTCAGTGTTTGGATTTATTCATTTTGTTCTTCTCATTTGTAAATTGAATCTACATGTACCGTGGTATGCCGCAGATTAGAACAAAATGAAATGAAATGGAATGATATTATAAACGAAATGTATTTTGCCTTCATTACTCTACAAACCAGGCTTGAAAAGAGCTGTCTCTTTTTGTTCCACTATTTGTTTACAAAAAAAACATAGCTGAAACCACTGATTACACTCTAAAACCCTAAGTGTTAAATCACCATTCCAAAGGGGCGAAGAGTGACCACTTTTGCAAAATGGTAGATTAACTATTCTCACATGCTTGATGCTACACTTATAAAGGTTGAATCCAGCATGTTTAAAGAGTTAATCTGCCATTTTGAAAAAGTGGCCATTCCTCGGACCTTTTAAATGGTGATATAACAGTGTAGTTTTTAGGGTGTAAACATTCTAAAGTAAATTACATAAATACCGATAATTACACCCCCCCCCCCCCATCATGAATTTTTTTTTTTTTTTTTAGATCGTGAGGCCTGCAAGAGTATTATAAGCAGTGTTTTCATATCCATTTGCAAAGCAATGTTGTTATCAGTGGCAAAAAATGTAAGCAATTTTATTTTTATATCGTATATTTAATCCTTTCGCCAGGAATTATAGATGCTTTTTCACCTTACAAACATATCAAAGGTATTCTCACAGTTAATGCGAACGGTTGGAAAATATTAAATAGTACATGATTTATAATTACGGTTTGATTAGTTAACAATCTTAGGCAAATGATTATGTACATAATTTGGTAAATATTATGCTTTCGTTGATATGGCTCTTATATATTCAAGTCAGGTCGCATGCAGTGTGCGCCCCATGCATGTGGGATTAAAAGGCATTATAGATCTCATGAATACAAATACAATCGATTTCTCTATCAAATCTGCGACTTGTCCAGGAGCCGCGGCCAAATCTAATCACATTAGCCGACGCACAATTTTGTTGACTGTAAACCCTGGGATGTAAAAAAAAAAATGAACATGCAGCCAAGGATTATTTTTATGCTCTGAAATTGCGTTGTTTGATTATTAAACCATGCAGCTACAACGCCGCATCGCAGTGGCGTACTCGGAAATTTAAAAAAAAAATGGGAGGGAAATATGTGCATGAGTGATTTTGTCAATTTAGTCATTGAATGTAACTTTCACTTTTCATCTTTAATTTCATCATCATCATGATGATCATTTTTTTTATCTGAACATCTTTCGTTTGCTCAACATTTTTAATATGTGATCTTCAATTTAAATCCTTCTTTTCTTCATGATCATCATATTGTTCTTGTGATCTTCATTTTACATCTTTATTTTCATCATCATCATATTGATTTTGTCATCTACATTTTACATCTTTATTTTCATCATGATCATATTGTTTTGTCATCTTCATTTCACATCTTTATTTTCATCATGATCATCATATTGTTTTTTTTTTAATCTTCACTTTATATTCATCATCATGTGTGATCCACCATGTCCACATAGTTCTGAAGTTGATATTCGGCCATCTATGGGTTGGCGTACCAAGCACCTCGCCATATAGGCCTGGTATGACGGTAGCATTGGTCACATTTCTCTTGGGTGATGGCATCAATGTTGTTGTGTCCAACTTGCTGGATGAGGTTGCACCGTCTACCAACCTCCGCTGCCATCGTGGTCGTGCAAGGTCTCGTTTGACAGCTGCTTTGAACGCACTGTGTGCCATCTCGGTAGGATTGAGAAATGGTGAGTAGGGTGGGAGTGCCTTGAGGTGAATCCTAGGGTGTACTCCTTCGGCATGTTCTGGTAGCCGTGCTCTCCATGTGGGTTGGCGTTGTCGTAGATGATGGAGGGAAAAACTGGTTGCACTGCCTTGCAGTTGCCAGAAGGAACGCCTCAAAACTCTCCCCTATGACTGTAACACAAGTCAAGGTATGGTGCACCAAGTCCACCGCATTTGAGACTGCAAGAGTAAAGTTACAGTTGCCCATGTACTACCCTTCTTTCTGGTTCTCCACGTGGTACTCTCTCCTGCAATCTTCGGGTCCAGATGTTATACCCACACTCATCCACGAAGACGCAGTGGGCAAGAACGCCATTCTGCAGGAACCAATCCGCATACGCTGCTCGTTGGTCCAAAACACGGGGACATCAGGGACGTCCTCCACCATGCAACTTGAGAGTTATGAGCATGCCATCTAGCGCCCTGGCAATGGTTGATGTGCTCACCACGGGTTTCTATAGGAGAGATTCAGCCAGATCATCCTTCATCTCCTGCGGTGTCATCAGAGGATTTATATCAATCAAATGTTCCAGTCTCGCCTTCATTTCGTTGTTCATTTTCGCATTTCTTGAAAAGACTGTGTTATATACGTCTCCTAGTTAACATGGTTAATGAGATGTTTTTAACATTCAATTTAAAATACAGTGCAAGTAATGTAATTTTCAGTGGACACTTAACAGACCTAATTTGAATGCTCCTATTATCATGATTATGAACTTGTTTGCCCATATGCGAATTTGAATATTCGGAAAGAGCTGGCGACAGAGGGAGACGAAGTTGAATACCCATTGCCGAAAATGTATGCGCATTCAATGAATTAGAATGCGCAAATGCGAAATCGGTTGCCACATTAGTTAATTTGAAAGACAAAAAACGAATTTGAATGACGATGTTTCGAAGCAGGAGCGTATTTGACGAAAATGAATGCTTTTAATATGAAACTGAATGACAAAACAATGAAACTGGCCGGGAAAACCTATAATAATGATGATATGAATAATAATTATAATAATACTAATGTGTTATTTACCTAAGGTAGCGTCATCATTAATACTGCAGCTTTTCCGTCAGCCCTACACTTCTTACCTCATTACCTCAAACATATCCAAAAATCCATTTTAGGTATATAGAGAAACAAAATGGGGTGTAGGCCTCGTCTAAGGATGTATAACCACAGGGCGAGGATGGAACCCAAGTCCTCTCGTATGAGAATCATCAGTATACCACAGGACTCCCGCTTTTGTTTGAATTTTTAGGGGGGGGGGGGTCTTTAAACATGGGGAGTGGGTGTACCCCGAATCCATCCATAATTTTGCTGGATATACCCTCTGCCTGAGGCGATGTTTCCATGGTTTAACTCTTACTGAGCCCAGGGTTTTCGATTGTTTCAAGATTTTACCAAAACACGAACAATGCTTACTAGTACTTCTCAGACCATTACATATTATTTTTAAAAGGATGTCTACAAAAATTTATAGGAAATTCACTCTTGATTCTGATGATCCCTAACATTTCTTGTCTTCTTCATTTTTTGCATGAATATTATTGTAGAATAAAAATTAGTTTCCTTTAGTCCTCTACATTTCTGTTTTCTCATTTGTTTACTATTTTTTTTAACGGTGAAGTGAAAAAAAATCCTGTGAGATCCTGTGAGATCGTGTGAGAAATCTGCAAATTTTCTCCAAAGGTTGCTATGGTAGTATTTACAAATTATTAGATATTTAGAATGCTTAATTCATGCTCTAAACATTGATATGAATTGATCGCATAAATGCATATTTCTTTGTGGAGCAATGTGTGATTGAATATACCGAGTCTGTTTGTCACATTGGCACACCAAGAGTTGAGGAAAGCTGTCATAAATTATTCCAATAATCCCTATATAGGGATAGCGATCTAAATGTTCACATAATGGAAATGTCGCCAAATATCAATATTTGAAAGCGCATGCAGGGCTCTGTTGCATTGCTAGGTGGGCAAAAAAATCTTCATATAAAATTGAATTGATTTGAATTGTTTGTGCAATTTAATGTTCATTGCTGCATTTCGATATCAGCAATGTAAATGTATTACCATACTAATAATTATTCATGCGTGAATAATACATGAGATATTCAAACGGTACGGATAAGAAGTTTAGCATGTCTGGGCGATGAAGGTTTCTGCTATTATTATTCCAGTGACAATCTTTTTGATATTAGAATCATAGCTCAAACTTTTCTCAGTGACCCTCTCTCTATTCCGGAATATTTAGGGTTTTTATTTGATATTCTAAAAGGATGAATACTTGATAATTGAATAGAGCCTGCAGCATTGTTGATAATTGAATAGAGCCTGCAGCATTGAAATTCATTGCTCTATTCATGAAAAATGCACTGGTGATCTATATGCGGCGGGTGATTTGTATAGGTTGATTACTTTTCGTGGAATTTCTTTCATCTTTTTTTTCCTTCGTGCAGCACCCCGAGATGATCTTTAATAACAAAGAATCACCACTGACTCTTTTTTGTTTAATTTTAATATCATGTTGGATGATTGGTTTTCAAACGACTCAAATCATTATAACCCTGAAAGAAATTTGAAAATTAATGGCCCTTGTTTGAAGTATGATGGGGGGGGGGGGGGACCTAAAGCTACGCACTTTGTTTCCAGCCCCTAAAAAGTCATTTTATTTAGGAGTGCGGGGTGCGTAGCTTTAGGACCCCTTGCCATACAACATCTAAATTATTTTTTTATAAAACATGACAGATCCCCCCCTCCAAAAAAAAAAAAAAAAAAAATTACATACACAATAATGTAAACATATGCAAATGAAAAGACGAGTTTTCATTATCATAATTATCATCATCATCATCATCATCATCATCATAATCATTACAGAAATATAAATTGATTTTAGTAATATTTTTTTACTTATGATAATCTTTGTGACATTTTATAACGCCAGTCTCTTGCTCTCTCTCTCTCTCTCTCTCTCTCTCTCTCTCTCTCTTTCTTTCTCTTCTTTTCCCCATGTCTCACCCCCCAGTACCCCCTCTCTTTGTTGCCCGTCATATCAAAATTTTGTCTTTCAAAGATATTCTATACAAAATATGTCATGGGTATATTTAGTAGATCAACAGAAATTGTAATAGGCTTGTCTTTCACAGCATCGGATATCATGCGTGCAATCTATCGGTAGAAAAATCCCTCAACTCATGAAAGATACAGAACCAATTCATGTCATGGATATGAGGGGGGGGGGCGATCAGGGGGCTCGGACATCTCTGTTAAGTGCATTAATTTGACTATTTGACTATTTGCCTGCTTCAGTAAAGTACAAAATCATCTTTGAAAAAATGTTATTCCTATTTCTCTTTCATGGCGATTTTTGTCCTCTCTATCATCGCGCGGTGTCGTCTGTAGTGAGATTGATTATGTATACTGTTATCCATCATAGAATGGTTCAAGTGACAGACGTTAGCCTTCACAATATGGCGGTGTGAATATAGCATGTATATGAAAATAACCCCGTCTGGCTTACGAAATCCTGCATACCTTACCGGCTTTATCAGTTTATACGACCGTATATACTATAGTGATGTTTACCCCAAACGTTTTCGTTTTATGTCAACCATAATTATTTGTATTAGTTTATTATTGTTACCTTATTAGTTGGGTTTCAGTAGAGTTAATGTTCAACTGTTTTTATAGCATATTATTGCACGATGAAATTGATATAAAATATATGATCGCAATCAACGTGCAAATTACAAATCTACACATTAGATGAAATAAATTAATTTGAGACACGAAGACAAAGATATACGCCTCAATTTATTTATCTGAACTAAGTCATAACATTTTATAGTTCGAATGAATTTAGATTAGACCAGAACTAAAACAATTTCTATGTACACTGTCTAATAAAACAGAACAAAACAGTTTATATTGTATATTGTCTAATAAAACAGAACAAAACAATTTCTATTGTATACTGTCTAATAAAACAGAACAAAACAATTCATATTGTATGTTGTCTAATAAAACAGAACAAAACAATTTCTATTGTATACTGTCTAATAAAACAGAACAAAACAGGGGTAAAGTTCCCTCGTTATAGTGTTTCCGTGTATGCATGTAAAATCACGGCAGTATAAATTGTTATCATTTGTTATAATGTATTAAAACATCCTTTTTTTCTCTCTCTCTTCATTTCTCAAAAAGTTGAACGATTGATGGTCTGTTTATTATGATCACCGTTTTTTTTTATTTTTTTATTTTTTTATCAAATACTCATATTATGGGTATTAATGAAACCAGTGACGTATTTTCGAAATAATCTGCACTTACCATTCACTGAATCTGACCTTTGACCTCTAATTAATCTTCAGATATTACATACGTTGGGACTTTGATGTAATTATATCCTCTGATTTTAACCACACTTCATTTCTTTTTTACGGTAACAGCAGTTTTTTTTTTAATAAGTCAATATGTAATCAGTTAAAAATTGTGAAAATTCCAAAATTGTTCCAGATAGTACGACTCAATGTGTAGCACTGACATATAAAGAAAATATTCAAAATGTTTTTATTTTCGTAATAAGGATACTATGCTTTCATGCAATTAACCAGTTGCGTGGAACTCTACAAATTACCAACACGTACCGAAACACAAGGCATTTTTTTCCAAATGAAACTAATAGTTTATTTCAGCTGCACTTTGAATCGTTTATTTTAAAGATACTGTTATGTTGTCGGGAGAATTCATCATTGATATGAAATTATTACTTTTTTTTTTTGTTGCCTTTTTTTCACTTTCAAGAGGAAAAGCACAACTATCTTTGAATAACATATTATCCTAAATGGCGCATCCTAGATTCTCTTGCCGGGGGGGGGGGGGGGGGGGGGGGGGTCCGTAAATCAGTGATAAGCCAAAAAAAAAAAAGCAACAAACACACATATAAATGAAAAATCAGTACATGTTTAGCTCCTTTTTCACTACAAACTTATCTGACTATAAGAAAAGGTGTTTTACATGTTTTAACCTTTTTGCCCGGGCCACAAAAATTGGGGGTCATATTGTACTCAGGCTGGGTACACCAGAGCAATTGATCCGCCACTGATCATGGTATAACCATAGGTATAACACGCATTTTACATAGAATACATCTCGAGTAATCTCAGGTATGATTGTGGTGTCCAATGCGTTAAACCATCTAGAAAATCCCTTCCCTTCAGGCGAGTAAAGTGATGGTATAGTCATGTAAATGTACTTTCAGAAGCTTGGATTTCGGTAATGGTAAAAGATAATATTTGTGAGCTTTCTCATTCTTTTTTATTCCTATATATGTGGAGTGGTGTCGAAGTAGAAGTGTCATAAGAAAGGAATTTTCTTTCATATTCTGCATGAATATACCTTATAATGTATAGTTAAAACTTTTGACCCAATTTTGATGTCACGTGTGTTTAGAGTCCTATATGCCCATTTCTGTGTGTAGTGTTTTTTTTTTATTGTATGGGTTTTCAGTCATACTGAATTACTTTATCATAATTATGATGATTCCATTACCTTATAGGATACAATATCCTCATGCCATCAACCTTTCTTGATGACTTTTAGAAAGTACATTTTACTATGCAATAGCATTACTCAACTGTATTTGTTAAGCCCCCCCCCCCCTTTATTTTTAAATCAAATAAATAGACGGTAGTCATGTGTCAACATTTTCTCCGTATCTAGGGAGCTAATCTCCATTGACACACACAGGTACAAGAGGAAGCCATCGAGGCATTGCTTGGTTACGTAATTAACAATTTCACCCAACCGAAGCAGCGTGCGATGACAATGCGTATAGTTACATCACATGCCACACCCAAGTACAGAATATTATTGATTTTATGTGTTGTCATGGAAGCTGAAAAGGCGTAAAAAGCATTTTTTAAGGTCTCACATTCTGTATGTTTAGGCATTTATGAATACCTTAACGTACATAACATTAAATAATTATTACTAACAAATATATATACTTAAATATAAAAATATTGTACTCTCTCTCTCTCTCTCTCTCTCTCTCTCTCTCTCTCTCTCTCAAGAAAAAAAAATAGGGGGGGGTGAATTTTCACTGTATTTTCACTCCACCGAAAATCTGGTCAGTAATCATTCGATGTTTTTTAGAGAGTATACTGCATTTTGGTTCCGTCTGTTTGTTGTTGCATGTTGCCTTGTACAGTATACTGTCATGGACATGATGGATAATGGAGTGTAAATATTGTACATAAGGAACGATGTTCTTTGTATTTTAACGTCCTTAGGACGAGATGTTTTGGGTGAAGAGAGTTTCAACAGTGCGATTTAATACTTGCAACCGGTGTGAAAGAGTTTTTTTTTTTGTTGTTGTTGTTGTTTGTTGTTGTTGTTTTTTTTTTTGTGTGTGTGTGTGTGGTGGTGGTGGTGTCTTTGTAATTTAAGGACAGGGCAACCTGGGAATATGGGCAAGGAGTGACACGTAACAATACATATTTTAAATGATGGCAATCAAGCTAACAAAAGCAGTTCAAAAATGTAATTATAAGAAAGATATTCGAGAAAGGTTCTTCCTTAAAAAGGATTTGAATGTGTCTTTATAAGCTTTGGAGTGACCACCAGCGTTGTGTTCGAGGAACATTTCTCACAATCATGACAATATATATGTTTGTGTGTGTGTATGGGTGTGTGTGTGTGTGTGTGTGTGGTGTGTGCTTGACTGGAGATGGATCGGGCGTTGATGCACTTATGCCCTTGAGCAAGACATTTCATCTACATTGCTCTTTTATCGTACATCAAATAAATGAAGTGCTAAAGGCATATTGATAGCAGCGTGTGCATTTGTGTTATTTAAAAAAAAAAAAAAAAAAAAAAAAAAAAAAAAAAAAAAAAAGTAAGGAAGTAACAGTGGAAGTGCCGTGGTCCAGTGGTTTAAGGCGCTTGACTGGAGATGCGAGGATCGGGCGTTCAATCCCCGGCACGGCACTTATGCCCTTGAGCAAGGCATTTTATCTACATGGCTCTTTTATCGTACATCAAATAAATGAAGTGATAAAGGCATATTGATACCAGCGTGTGCATGTGTGTTATTATAAAAAAAAATACATGTACAACAGCTTTGGGCACTCTCGTGGAAATGATATGTACATGTAGTAACCGGCTCCCTGAAGAAACAACGTGATACGTTCTGAAAATTCGGAGAATAAACTTCAAATCAATATTAGCAAATAATGCATTACAATCTGTTTATTCGTCTATATTTCTATACCCCAATAAATGGACTTTTCAAAGTTATGAATATATAAAGCGCTAATTCATATAAGCCTCCTGCTCGCAGTTTGTATATCATGAAAATTAAGTTTTCTATATAAGTAATTAATCATGTGTAAGGTAAGTGAGCATACGGTAGGATATCGCCGGATTTCGTACAATCATCTCAGAATTTCGTAAATAAGTAAACGACAAATAGGAATCGCCAGATTTTTATGGCACATATGTCCCAAAAAGGATTGACAAACTCAAATGAACAATGAAAAACTGTTGTGGTTTTACTCACAAACATTTTGGAAAATTCAATATGTCTCTTTTGGAAATTTCGATGCAGTTTTCCCCACAGTTGCTCCTGCATGCCACACTATTTAATTTGCCGACATTGCTTTGTACTGCCTGTACCCATCTCATAAATACTTTTCAATTGTGTTCGCCCTTCGCATGGCATTGAATTGTCAAGGTCCGCTACGGAAAAGACGAGCCTTGAAAGCTATTAATCATGAAGTTTATATATGTACTGATCCACCATGCATGCCTGTATGATAATGTACTTTGTTTGTTAATTAATGCGTGTCTGGATGATAATGCCACATATTGTTCAAACACTGCTAATATTTTTGCAGCATTCGGGAACTTATTTATGATTTTGCTCTTATAAAGCCGGGAAGGAAATGTCTCTATGTTATGTTTTCCTGTTGGAGGCATAGCGTAAGAGATCTTAGAATTATAATTCTGATAATATTGCACATTAAATAACACATTATAACTATCAATGGGATTTCATCTTCTCGCGAATACATGCATCACAGTGCTATGAATATAACACTGAACAGTTTTCACATCACTCATAAGCCATGAAATATATGCCATCAATTTCTCTATCATGAAATTAAGTACTTTCACCAGTTCACTATAGGGCAATGCTCTAAGGAAAGTCCACCCTGATTCCAAGTTGGTTTTAAGAGAAGCAGAAAAATTAAAGAAACAGATCGCAAATTGACAACTCCGTGACGTATCTTGCGAGCTCATTTCCCTTTTGCCATGTACCACAAGAATCATTCATTTCCATTTTCTCTAAAGAAAATATTCAAACATACATGCACCTTAGATATAATCATTGCTCATATGTTGTTGTTGTTTTTTTACACAAACCTCATGAAACAAATCGATTCCTTCATCAGAAACTATGAAAATTAAAATCTATGTCATTTTCTGTAGTGAAAAAATGGGATTGGAGCTCGCAAGATACCTCAAGGAGTTGCCAATTTGTGTTTGATTGATTACAACTTCAAAAATTCATAATTTTCTTATTTCTTTCCGGATTTTGCTCAAACTTTTACTTATCTGTTTTACTCATTTTTTCAGCTTTTATTCAAATCAACTTAACTCTTTCAATGCCGATGTCACATATATGTGACAGATAGACTTGTCATTTTCATTCACCAATTGCTCGACCACAGGAAAGGTATAGGGTGGTCAACGTATATCAAAATTTTGAGCATACACCAAGCATTCTACATATCATAATTATATGCTACCATAGAAATTTTCAGAGAAAATTGCACATTTTTATAAAGATATTACCTTACTTAAACATTAAACAATGGTAAACAAATGAGAAACCAAAAAATAATGGACAAAAAAGAAACTCAAATGTAATTTTTAATAATTCTTATGCATAAAGTTGGGTAAAGTAATAATGTTTGGTATCATAAGAAATGGTAATAAATTTCCTACAAGTTCTGTACACAATATTTTGTGAAATGATAGATGGTTAATGAAGCGCAGACATTTGAAAAGTAAGCATTGATCACATTTTGGTAAAATTTTGAAGAGAGCTAAACCCGATGGCACAGTAAGAGTTTGTACCAGGATGGACTTTCCCTTTAGGCATGTTAGCGAAACGACAATACACAATACGAGTGAAACTCAAAGCAGAATAAATTATGAACTGGAAGCTGAACTGCATTGCTATTTACCCAGTGACATTGCGTTTGCTTTAGCTGGGGTTCGGTACTAATCTAAATTATATAATTAAATCGCACTCTCCTACAGGCTCTTATATTTTCTGCACGCTTTTCCCCCTGTCATTGTAGGGCCCTATACATTATTTTAGTGGCGTAGCTGCCGGGTGAAGTGACAAGTGTCCTTCTCCATTATCGCGTCAGGGAAGAAAAAGAGAGAAATAAGGGTAGGGGAAAGGGAATGTGAAAGTGAGAAGAAATAACCCCATATCATATCCCCCCTCCAATCGTTGGCCTTGTAAATTTACACCCCCCCCCCCCGTACGACATGTGTGCCCCCTCCCCCATGATACCAGTGTCTTATACGGCATAGATATAACAACACTTACAAAATGTATTCCGTTTGTATGCATTATGGTTACTACTTACTAGTGACAATGCAACCAGCATTAAGACTACTGGCATACAATGATTTGTGTTAACCCTTTCGAGACAATCGACCACATTTTGTGGTTTAGCTCAATAACTTTTGATTCAGAGCTCTAAAAAATATACCAGATACATGAGTAGAAAGAGCAAAAATTTCTGTACAAACTATGTCCTTTTTGTTGCATGACCATTATTGCGTTTGATGCTAGAATTTTAGAAACAAGAATAAGGTTGAAAATCCTTAAATTGGCAACACTTTGAGAGGTTCAAAATCATTGTTTTTTATCAAAATTGGCAATTTTTTCAACTTTTCGATAAATTCCTAACCATATATTGTTTTCAAGACATATTACACCTTATTAGAACCATGTAGCACTAAAAGAAATATATCATTGTTGCCAATTTGGAGAACAAAATGTGATCAATTTAGCCTTTAAATAATTCCTGTCATGAAAGGGTTAAAAAGGGTGGATTCGATCGTGCGTCACTTGGGTTTCGGTATAGAATCGTCCATCCAATTTGAACGCATTTTTGAACAATTTCAAAAAGCTAAAGAAATCATTTTCCGATAAAAAGGTTTTATGTCTACATCTTTCAGTTTCATGTATTTCCGATTAATACGAGATCGAAAGAAGAGTGCAGCTAAGAAGGAAAAAGGAAATAAATAGTAAATCATATAAACTAGATAATAGTGAACCTATATAACGCAAAAAATGTAAATACAGGATGCGGTGACGATATGATCCCAATTCAGTTGTATGACGAATATCTATATGATGGCTTTTGTACAATTCTATCTTAGCTTCTCGCTAAACTGGTGAAGGTTATGCACGTGTTTTTTTTTTTTTTTTTTTTTTTTTTTGGGGGGGGGTTTTGAAATGTCTCTTCATCTGGCCATGGACATAAGTCTACGAACCCCTTTCCATCTTCTCTCTCTCCCTCACCCCCTCCCTCCCTCTCTCTCTCTTTCTCTCTCTCTTTCTCTCCCTCATCCCCTTCTCTCTCTCTCTCTCTCTCTCTCTCTCTCTCTCTTTCTCTCTCTCCCTCTCCCCCCCCCCTCTCTCTCTCTCTCTCTCGCTAGCCCCCTAGCCTCCCCCATCATTCGATTCCCTTTATCTTGTTTATTTTTCATTTGCCGCACACCCCAGCAGTAAAAAATCTAAGATATCGCTTTGAGTCAGACGCGACGATGGAATTTTCCACCGCTGTATATATACCAGTCACACTCGATGTTGGAAATCTCATTACGCATAATGATATAATTGACACAGTTGTACGCCTACATAGTATACAAGTAAATAATGAAATACGATATACAGTCCTGAAATATTCTGTATTCATTTCCGGTAGAAATTATCATGGTAATCTGACTCCCTGTTTTCTTAGTTCCTTCTTATAAATCACTGGAAATATTTTTCAGTGAATTTATGGGGAATGTTATTTGTAAAGAATGAAATGATTCAATTATTCAGCTTTCATATTCAAGAGTGTGAGAGAGAGAGGGGGGGGGGGGGGAGAGAAGACGATATAGTTACATTTCACAATTAGAGTAAAGGAGTCGTGAGTCTAATAGCAAACTAAGCAAAGGAACAATATTCTTCAATCGTATATCCATATATCATTCCAACAGTCATTGAGAGTGCTTATATTTCCTAATATTAAAATTTTAATTATTTTTCATCGACTACTAACAAATATCACTCATTGATCGAAGTATATTTCCTTGTTGGTCTATATCCTTTTACGTCATTATTAACACAAAAAAGCGTTTATTTTGCAATTAACTGTATTGTGATGGAACAGTCTTTTTTGAAAATGTTTCACAGAAAACAAAGCTCTTGATAATGTTTTGTCTTAATGTGAAGTACTATAACATCCGTGCACTTGTATACATAATGTTAAAATAACGAACATAATTTTCTTTGGCAGAAAAAAAATGATTATGTCAACGGAGCAAAATTAATATCCGGTAATTGAATCATATTCCTATCAAAACAAACACAATGATTCTGGAAAATATTTTGTCATGTTTATATTTGTTTGTGTAAAATGCTTGTATTTTCCAAGGATAATAGTTTATTGAAATTAACCTTCAATATTTTTGAATACGCAACGTTGTCATAAATATTATTTTAACAATTTGCAGCGATTGAAGGCTTCCTTTTTTCCACTGATTTGCGGTAAGCTATTATTGTTTGTTATTCATTAGAGTACATTTAAAGTACACCACTTTCGAAACGACACATTGCTTTCTGCATCAGACCTTTTGCATGATGTGTGTATTCGGGGAAGACGCTTTTGATAAAGGAATGCATTGTGGTAGTTGTATAGAATTTTCAGTTAATTTTATTTTTTCGTGATATAAGCCGCATACGACGCTCCTTTTGTTAGAAGGCAAAGGCATTACACAAAGTAAATCCTCCATTATTCATACAAAAACATCACTGATTTGGAAACGTTGAATCCAACAACTGTTACCGCAGCCGTATTCATCCAAATGTAAACTGTAATTGGAAGGCTACGTGAAATTATGGTACACGCATAATTTATAGACCATTTTGCAATTACCATATTTCATACCTGTACTATCACAGCAACAATAACGAGTGTCGATCCTATAGACCGACTCGATTACCATGGTTTCTGGGAGCTCTGTCGTACCTGGTCCACCATAGCTGGAGGCTATCATAAGCATAATAACAGATGATTCAATGTGTTTTGGAATCAGACACGGGCGTGGCCGTCCCTGAACTAAAGCAGAAATATTATAACTAGGGCCTGATCGGTTAGTCACGGACGGACATTTGACAAATTTTGAAAATTTGAAGGCCTGTAGAAAATAACTATTTAATTGAAGAGAGCTACTTTACGTTTCATTGTGCAGGGCATCACTGTAGGAGTTGAAATGTGATAACATTTGTTTGCCATGGTCGCCTACTAAAATTATAACCATAAATTATTCAGTGTCACAGACGGACAAAATGCCTACTCTTAACAGATCAGGATCACTATTATCTAGTGTACTTGATGGCCCCCAGTAATGGCGGGTGAACATTTCCATGTTCAGCTCTCCAAATAGTTGTTTACCAGAGGCCCCAGCTCACGAGACGTGGTAACGACCAATGCATTCAACATGCATTCTGATTATTGTAATACATTATCACACACAACATAATGAATGCAATAACACACAAGGGCCTTGGGGCAAAAAATGAATTCATTTTGGATACTGGTTTATTGTGATTCTGGGGGGGGGGGGGTTCAGGCAAGATAGATAAAATACAGTCCACGAACCTCTCTTAAGTGTGACCCTGGATGAATGTATATCTTCCTCTTGGTTACAAATACCGACACCAACATGTCCATAGAAGCATTTAAATGTTTTGCAAATTTAAAGATTTTAATATTATTATTATTAATTAAGCGTTTGGCGTCACCTGTGCCTGGAAGGGGAAACGAACTGAATCACTGTATTCCTCGGATCTCTCCCCCCGATATAGTTGATTGGGATGTGCAGGTGTACTACTACACCTGGATTTCCCCCTGCTCTTCGTGGAGGGGGTTTTAACGTGCAAAGGTGATGACTCTCCTCTCACGAGGCTTCCATTTAACGTCCTATCCTAGGGACGGATATTTTCAGTTAAAAATTAATGGTGTCAAAGGACTCATAGAGACGGGGGAAAAAAGAGGGCATAGATTGTGCATATTTTTTTTCTCTCTCTCTCTTTCTGTTCCTGTATCGGTGTTAGAGTTTTCAATGGAAAGTCAATGAGCCAAACAACGAAATGTAGAATTTGTCCTTGAATGGGGATACTTTGCGATTTGCTATATCGAGTTGCTAAGTCAACACGTGATGTTTATTCACGGCGGCACTCTTAAAACATACATGACCATATATCTAAAAATAGACTACAATAGTATTCGCCATCCAACACACCTTTCACTGTTATGTATGACGTAATCACGCCTTAACTACTGAGCATGAAAATCACGTGGAGACGAACCAGCTTTCTCAGATTACCGCATTGGTGTATAGGCGCCCCAGTTTTCTAAACTGTACAAGAAAAAAGGGAAGAAAAAATATATATACCACAAGTTGTTGATTTATGTGCACAAATGGGTCCTTATCCCCAGAAAGCAATTGCAATTAATGCCAAAATGTCATTAATTAAATGAAATTTGTATAGATTTAAAAATTAAGCTGGCAGTCCCTGCCTTAAAAAACACAGTGTGTTCACAGTGTGTTCACATAGTGGACTCTGTGAAGATGATTGTGATTCGCAATTTGTTAAAACGTTCGAATTCAATAGTGTGAAAATGATTTCACACTGTGGACACCTCCATAGTGTGGTTTACCACAGAGTGCTTACATAGTGATGTTCGATTTCACAGTGTGAATTTACTCGCTCATATAATGTGAAGATGGAATTCACAATGTTAAAACGCACGAATTTAACAGTGTGAAGATGATGTCACAGTGTTTCTTCTTCTTCTTCTTCTTCTTCTTCTTCTTCTTCTTCTTCTTCTTCTTCTTCTTCTTCTTCTTCTTCTTCTTCTTCTTCTTCTTCTTCTTCTTCTTCTTCTTCTTCTTCTTCTTCTTCTTCTTCTTCTTCTTCTTTTCTTCTTCTTCTTATTCTTCTTTTTCTTATTCCTCTTCTTCTTAATCTTCCTCTTCCTCTTCCTCTTCTTCTTCTTCTTCTTCTTTTAGACTTCCAGTACTTTACAGCAGAACTTATTGACATGATTACCAGCTAGAGCTGTGCTATATAGAATTGAACGACTTTACCTCTTCTCGCGTTAAATGACGTATTAAACAAGGGCATAATCTTGACCGAAAAAAGGCCAGATCCTTTCTATTCATTGGGGGTTAACAAGTGAACCGATTCAAGTCATCAATAGAGGGAAATTCCTCTCAGTTTAGGTAAGAATAGATCCGACTTGCATGTATAGGCATGGTATGCAGATCGTAGTCTACGACATCGATACAAATGGGTAAAATAGGTGTGAGTTGGTCAAGCAGTGATGTCCGCTGTCAGTTCTCTGTCTTCGCCTACAACACTGACTATTGATGACTTGAATCGGTTTTTTTTTTTTTTTTTATAATCAGTTTTTATTCTTTTCTCTCTTGAAACAAATTACAATCATGGTACAAATTACAATCATCGCATATAACACGAACAGCAAATATGATAATATTCTAAAACAGTATACATTTTCGTCTAACAAAAGGCTTCAAAAGAAATTAATATTACTTGAATATTGAAAAATTTCCATAACCGAAAACTGTGGATAAATTAATTGATATCCTTAATCATATACTCTTAATTCTCAAACTGACAAGCGTTTTTTTTTTCCTTACATGATCCATTTCCATACATCATAGTTGCAAACAAAAATTCATATTTCCAGAGAAAAAAAAAACAAAAACAAAAACAAAAAAAACATAAATCTTATTGAGATAAACATATCCAGTTGTATAATCCAACAATTATTGTTTTACAATGTAGTAACTTATACTTCCTTTGTACTGTTGTCCTGAAAGAAAAACACTGACTTTGATCGGACCAGGGACTTCCCTGATCGGACCCAGGTTCGAAACTGAGTCACGCATTTCGGATGCTGAAGTTAAAGATTGGTCCTAAACGTAAATGATCATATCTGATTGGTACACGTCTGTAATAAAAAACAAATGAACAAACAACAAAAAAAAAAAAAAACACGTTACACACGCATATTGCATTCTGTGTCCCATTGAAAATATAAATTTCTTGATAATTGGTCTGATTTTAGCTAAAGAAGGGCTATCAACTAATTATAGTAATTATCACGTACTAGTATGCTAAAATGGTTGATGTGGTCGGTAACGTATGAGAAAACATACCTCGGACTTGCCCCAATCTGAATGATCACAACTTTGAAGAGATGTTTTCTCGAGAGAACGAGAGAGAGAAAGAGGTAGAGATATAAAATAGAAACCGTGAACAGTGACGGAGGCGGGAGAGCGAGAAAAAGCGAGAGTGAGAGAAGATATAATTTGGGAATAGTTGTGACGGATAGAAGAAAGAGACATAGTTGGAAAATAGTGAGAGAGGTGGAAAGTGAAAGAGAGAGAGATGGAAAGAGAGTAACAACCTGTAGAAATGCAATAGATGAGAACTAAAGGATACATTTGTAATTAAATTTTCATAACAATTGATAAGAGGAAAATCACCATTTTGCGGGTCTTTTTTTGTTTGTTTGTTTGTTTGTTTTTGTTTTGGTCTTCTCACGTATCATTAAATAGTTATACGAAGAGTTTCATACACATAAATTTATTGTCAGTTATTACTTCTAGGGTATGGGTGGTTGTTAACACATGACAGATCGCCTGTAAATCTGACTCATGCAGTTTAATAATAATAATAATAATAATAATAATAAATAACAATAATGGTGAAAACTTATAGAGCACACCGTCCAAGGACGCCATTATGTTGGTAATGATATATTGATATGTAATGGCATGAGGGTGTGTTCCATGTACAAGACTAATTCCTGCAACTGCCAACTGGCGTAAATATTCACAATTGAATGACATGCGCCTTTAAAACCAATCGACAACAGCAACAACTTTTTTTTTAAATATTTGTAAGACAACAGCTACAACTTTGTGCCTGAAAGCTAACAAAGTTTACAATGACACCGTTTACTGAATGAACGGGATACCAGTAGGATATAGGTACGTCATAATCTACTCCTGTTAAGCCCTTTTTACCAAGGACCTATTGTTCAGGTTCATTGAAAAAAAGAGTTTTACTCCGCCATTGAAAATCCTATACGTGCAAAAAGCCAACGCCCTTGCAAGCGCGTGTATTTTGCATGGCTTCTTTTTCGTTGATATGGTCATTCTGTAACTGGCAGTAGTGGGGCGGTGTACGTATGATTATTGTGTGTATACAGTGTGTTGCCGGGGCGCTTATTTACAACTCGTGTAGTAAGTATTCGGAAATTTCTATGTGATGTATCTTATATTTGTCTTGTAAAATGTTTGAGTTCTTACTTTTGTTCTATTCGGTTATCCTAAATGCGAACATCAGAGAGTGGATTTGTGGTAATTATGGTTAAAAGTTAGCACAAGCTGGTTCATGAAAGCGGTTAACTTCTGCTCGTCAATCCTGTCGTGTTAATCGCTTGTACTATACCTGTAACACGCCTATGATAGTAAAACATTTTTTAAACCATAAATATAGCTAAGTTATTGATAGGATGTAAAGCCGTTATCTTTTCAATTTTCTTATTGTTCCATATTATTGACATTTTACTGATGTGTTTATTGTTGTTTCTAAATCGAAGTTTATATCCGCCTGTAATTTTTGAGTGCGTTCACAGAATTGTTCGTCATCATCATCATCATCATCATGATCATAAACCTAGGGTGCCATGTTTACATACCTGCCATAAAGATATATTTACGGATATGATTATGAATATGTCGGCTATATCATACTCTACATCAAATTTGAATGTGTGATATGATAATGTATAATTCCGTGCTGTTGATCATAGCTGTAACATGTGCTTAGTAATTAATGAAACCATGTCAAACGCGGCCCTTTTTCCTCTCATCCGCGGCATGAATCCACTTTGGTACATTGCATTGCGCATCGTGCTGTACATGTACTAGAATGATTGTAACTAACGTATCTGATTTATCTCTATGTACAAACGACTTTGGTTAGAACATACATGTTGACATGGGGATGTTTTAAATGTTTCAGTAGCATTGTTATTATTTCATTATTTCATTATTAATCGATAGTGCATGTTCATGACATTGCTTTTTTAAAATGTAAAAACAGGTAGTCTTTTCAGAGCCTTAAAAAAAAGCCCTGTCTACATTCAGAGATAGAAATTGAAAAATGCTAAAATATAAACTCAGTAATGTGTGGACATGAGTACAAGTACTGAATAGTATATAACAAAATTAGTTTTAAATATAATGACATAAAGCTAAGTGTATATAATAGTAATTGGTTCAAGCAAAATAAACAAACATACAAAAACAAGAACAAGTGCAAAACAAAGCAAAACAAAAAAGAAGCATTTATAGCACGCTATACCAGTGTATGTATTAATTGATAACGAACGGATTTGATGCTTGAAACTTTGAAGCGAGGTCACAGTTTTAATTTGCGTTGGCATTTCGTTGTAGATAGAGGGAGCTTTGAATGATCGTCTAGCCTTCTAAGATTTTGTGGTATATTGACATTTTTAAATATTTCTTAATTTTCCCCTATAGGTATCTCTTGCGTTATAAAAAAATTTAACCCCATTGCGTTCTGGGAAGGGCGTGGCCTTAGAACCCGTTGCAACAAAACTTTAGAGATCATATTAAAAAGGGCAATATAGACAAATCGGCACGAACCAGAAGTCCTGTGCAGACAACAATAAACGTATACCTGCTTCGAAATGAACAAAGAATAATACCAAGTCCGGATTCAGGATTTTGTAAAAAGAGGAAATACAATTATATTTCTAAAACTTTCTGGAAAAAATGACTTTACATTTTAGGTGCCTTTTTAGTACAAACAATTCGCTGATATAAGCAAAAAGAAAAACAAACAAAAACGAGAAAAAAAATGTCATCACCTCAAAGATGAAGGATCATTTTCAATTTTCAGTTTACAAAGGACAAAACGTTAAGCCATTATGTTATAAAAAATTTTAAAAACAATTCACAGGGTTAGCACAAATTAACATACTGACACAGGCCTCTTCGGAATATATGATATTTTTAATTTCTCAAAATAATACTTTTTACACTTAATTTAATATAATAATAATGATATGTCCAAAAAACACAGCAATACAAATTTGATATACTCTACTGCACCCAATACAAAGTATCATACTATAAATACCCCTGCTGAAGCCCAGCTAGCCGCCATAATAGGTGCTAAGGTGTTCAAGGAATTTCTTCCTCCCGTGTACCCTTTAAAGGTAACAGATAGTTTTGGGAAGCCCTCAAAAACTTTTCGTGAGATTTCTTTGATTTTACTTAATAAACAGCAGGGTACTAACATAACTAAGATGCTGTGAAGTTTTTTCCTCCTCAAGTGAAATATTTATCGAATTAGAGGTGAAAAGCAATAAAAATCCCTGGCCCAAAAACGAGAGGATGTAAATTCAAACAACGGCCACACACACACTACTTACGGTACATGAGGATTGTTGTGTGTGGTGTGTGTAGAATACGCTACACATAGTGCGAAGCGCTGGGTTTATTGTGCGGGGAACCTTCGGGTGGATATGGTCTTAGCGTGAGGCAGTGAAAAGCCGTTACCAAGCGTTTCTTACAGATATTTGCACTAAAATTTGTTCGAAATCGTGAATGGAATGTTAAATAATCTCGTACATGTGTCTTATGATAAAAGGAGAATAGCATGTGACTATTTCAGATAAGTTTCTTGCCAGTATGATTTTTGCTACCGAGACTGTCTGTGAGCTTTAACTTCACCTGGGTCGAGGGTGATCTTGCCAAAGGACATAAGTGCCACGGCGGGATTCGAACCGCAAACCATGTAATACAGGGTCTTGTGACATATCCACTAGACCACTCTACTCTAATTTCAGCAAGGAGATATATTACAAGTACATGTATGTGAAGACCACTAAAATATTTGACAAATATAAATACAAAAAAGAATAAGTAACGGGCTACTTGGGAATGTGAAAATCTCGCCTCGACCCATCATTGTAATAATGATATGGGCCACGCCTCAATTGTGGCCTCAAATGTGCAACCACTTCCTATATGCACGGCCTCAGGGGAATGTTATTTTATCAACCTTTTTCTGAATGCAGTGAATAAAATAAATGGGGAAAAAATAAAAAATTGACATCTGCAATGTCATTACATTGTAACCCCCACCACATAATCATAGAAAAAAATGATCTATTTATTAAAGCATAATGCATGTTAACCATACAACTATCACAAACACCACTTAGTATGCCCGTTGCCCTCGAGGCGTCATTTCGTTTTTGTTTAATATGTGCCCATCCAGTTGCCACTCCTACTTTTGGAATGCAATTGAATTTTTCTCTCCACGTCAAGGTACGACCCCAAGGAATTTTTAAGTTAAAACGAACTCACATTCATGGATTCGGGAAAACCTTTCCAAAGTTGTAATCACATTAGTTTCTTCATGTAGTGGCTCTCTGATAATGGGAAATAAACTAGTAACAAGAAAACAGCAAATGGTTTAAAATAGACAGGTTTGATGAGAAGGGTGACATGTGGTGTCGAACTACACTTGTCTTCAAGAAAATTGTCCCACATGTCGGAGAGGGTGGGTCATGGATTCGCAAATTGGTATGCAAGGATTTTTTTTTAATGTTCAGATTTGGGGATTTTTTTTGTGTGACGTCACTCTCGCCAGGTGCGTCAAAGACTGCGTCAATCTCTGTCGCAGCTCTACCTCAGCTAATGACGCTTCGTGGGGAACGGGCTTTCATAGATTAGTTTCACATTTAGGGGGGGGGGCGAAACGAGATTTGAATTAAATTGAACCGGAATTATTTATTGTCATGTACAACTGAGCAGGCATAAAAATCATTTTACGGTCTCTCATTTATATAAAGCAATACTAAGATATCATATTATCTTCAGATAACTGAACAACATAACGTCTGCTGAGGGCGTTAAATCAAATGCTTTAACACAGAGTTAGCACCCCTCTGGCTCCCAACAGACGATACATAAATTTAAAATGTTCATATTAATCTACATGACAACAAGCAACGACATAATGGAACAAAACACAGTCTAAGATTCCAAAAATAAAATCCAAGAATAAAAATTGCCTAGGTATACAGCATACGTCACATATCTTTTAAAAAATGCCTGTTCCTGTGCTTCCCGTTCTACAGGAGGCGCCATTTGCCCGACAGTGACTTAGGACGGCGTCAGCGGTCTTTGACGTACCAAATGGTGACATCGTACTAAAAATGATATTTGCAATTTGCCGACAAGCGTAATACAAGCAAGCTCTCATATAGTGAAATTTGTCGACAGAAACAAAAATTAAAAAGAAGTCAATAACAAGTCGAAATATAGGGGGTGGGTTCACGACATCTATTACGAATTTTTCGGGGAACAAAAATAAGAAGTAGTGACATCACATATCCAGAATAGGGGAGGAGCGAAATTCAAAAAGAATGCCTCGTGTGTTACGGGCATATTCCACTGACATGTTCCATATATCAGGGCCCTGTTTCATAAAACTTGTCATTAATGACAAGTTGCAATAACTGTTATAAGCTACTGAAATCCTTGCATCTGATTGGCTGAGAGCAAATTTGTCAGTAAAAATCACTGACAAGACACTTGATGAAACGCCCCCAGGGCCCTGTTTCATAAAACTTGTCATCAATGACAAGTTGCAATAACTGTTATAAGCTACTGAAATCTTTGCATCTGATTGGCTGAGAGCAAATTTGTCAGTAAAAATTACCAACAAGACACTTGATGAATCGCCCCCCTGATTGTATTCATTTGTGTTCTTTATGTTCGATTTTTTAGGTCAAGAAAACTAATTCAAAATGGGTGTGGATCTAGGAGGTTGTGCCAAGTGCTCCAAGTATCTTCTCATTGTCTTCAATATTATCTTCTTTGTAAGTATAATTGATTAACTGATTAATTTGACGTTTCATTTGTTGATTGCTTAGGCGGTGTAATATGATTATTATAATTACTATAATAATAATAATTTATTATTATCGTTATCATTATCATTATTGTCATTATTATTATTACTATTATTATCATCATCATTATTATTACTATCATTATCATCATTATTATCATCATTATTGTCATATCATTACTATTATCATCAATAGTTATTACTATTTTATTATCATCGTTACTATTATCATCATCGTCATTATTTTCATTATCATTACTATTCAAAATGATAATTATAATAGACTGTACTGCTTGTAGCACATAACGAAAAATAAATGCGTCTATGTGCTTATAAATAAATATTTTTAAAAAAATAAGCTAGTTGAATACATGCAGATGTCATATTTTTGATAATTATTACCATTCTATTATTTTATCTATTCTTATTTTTCAGCTGGTGGGTATCGCACTTCTAGCTGTTGGTATCTGGGTGATTGTCCAACCATACCAGATTGAGATTCTTGAGATTCTAGACAACCCTCTCATCCAGAACAGTGCTTACCTGATCATCGCTCTGGGCAGCTTCATCATCATCGTATCTGGTTTGGGATGCTGTGGGGCTTGTATGAACTCCAAATGCCTACTGGTGGTCGTAAGTATACATGGCGCAGTCGAGTGGTTTAACCCTTTTGAGACAATTGGCCACATTTTGTGGTTTGGCTTAATAACTTTTGATTAAGACCTCTAAAAATTATACCAGATGGATGAGTAGAAAGAGCAAAAATTTCTGCACTCATTGCATCCATTTTTGTTACATGGCCATATTGCGTTTGATGCCAGGAATTTTAAAAAGGAGATTAAGCTTTAAAATCCTTAAATTGGCAACATATTGAGAGATTAACAATCATTGTTTTTTATCGAAATTGGCCATTTTTTCAACTTTTTGACAAAATTTCTAACCATGTATATTGTTTTCAAAGACATTACATGGAACCATGTAGCACTAGAAGAAAAATATTATTGTTGCCAATTTGAAGAACAAAATGTGATAAATTTAGCCCTTGAATAATTCCTGTCCTGAAAGGGTTAAAGGGATTTGGTAACTTTGTGGAGGCTTGATTTAATAAATTGTTGAATTTTGATATCTGTCTTGTATAATGATGTTCAGAAGGATAAATAAATAGCCAGGCATAGAAAGGTTTTCAAATATATAATGCCATTAATAAGATATCTATTACTGGAATACTCCCATTTACGAAAACGTATGGCCATACGCTTTAGTCTAACACTGAGTCTATGGGGGAAAATGAGTCTGGCATTTCCGGTCACTTGCATATGTTTACTTTTGTGAAGCACATGATGATTTTGAGGTGCTTTTTTTCCTGGACTTCATTTTTACACCATATTACATACACTGATAGGATGTAAGGCCAGGCAGCTCAGATTTTATCAAGCCTCTACAAAGTTACCAAATCACTTTAAGCGAGTCCTATCATAGAAGAGGTACGACAACCCATTGTTTGAACGCCAAAATACTCACAAAATAGACAGGACTGACATAGCCTTGATCACTTTTGTCACTAGAAGAAGCAAATCGCGTTGTATTGAAGGAAAATTAACTACATATTTCGAAATTGTTTGCTAGAATGTGCACAAAACTTCTATTGGCTGGCGTCCTTCTATATAGGCCGCTACATCCCACCCCTTCTCTCTCTCTTTCTCTCTCTTTCTCTCTCTCTCTCTCTCTCTCCCTCTTTTTGTCAAGTTTGGGATTATCAGAGTGACATAAGATGCCTTTTTATCTCCGACCCTAAATATTTTATTTAAAACTGGATAGTGTCTTTACTGAAGTTATTACCCGTATAATTATAAAGAAATCTGTCATATTTCTCGCAATTTATTCTTTTCTAACTAATTTTGTAGCATATGAAATGAAACACTTTGCATTGGTTTACATTAAGAAATTTTTTTAATCATTTACTTTTGGAACTTTACTTCCCCAGTATTTCATCGTCATCCTCATCATCTTCATCGCTCAGCTGGTTGGATGTGCCCTGGTCCTTGCCTACAGGAGCGAGGTGGGTTAAACTTAGTTTATGAACAGGATTGGGCCTGAAACCGTTCCTTGTGGAATAACGCATTTCATTAACAACACATGTGTACAATGGAACTGATAAAATATTGTGCATTGTAAGCATATGTTTGCGACATCTATCGAAAAGTATTCAAAGTGAAGTTTGTAATAAGAAAGGATAATAATTCCGAATAGAACTTGACTGCTTCAGCTATAATTAGCTAGTATTCACGATGGTATTTTATCGATTATAAGGAGGTGTAATGAAATTCTCGCTAACAATTTCATGACAAAGGAATGGAAGTGTCATAAATTCCATAGGGGATTGAAGAAATGACTGAATAAGAGCAATCATAACTGATATCAAAATTTCGTTGTGCTATTATTTTACCTCACTTAGACTCAAATGGGATTTCTGTGAGAAAGGAAAGCGTTGAAAGAAATGAACTATAATATCCCATCATTTAAGTTTCTTTTCAAAAATGTACTTTGAAAATCGTTAGTTTATGTATACATGTTTTGATAAACATGGGACGATTTAAGACCGTACTCATCTAGCTCAATAATTGCAGGGCTAGCAGGAAGAGCAACATTAACACTAATTTACCCTGGGTAAATATGACCCTATTATAATCATAGCTGTCTAGTTTCGTTACAATTTTTATCGGTACATTAAATCTCTTTAACCTTTAATCTCTTCGAAATCCGAATATTATCATTAATACAGGTTGATGCATTCGTCTCTAACCAATTATCATCCACTATGGACTCTTATGAAGGAGAGAGTGCAAACGATACCATCAGTACGGCATGGAACGCTATTCAGATCCTTGTGAGTATACAGTAGTCCTATAGTTGTATAGTTCCATGGACACTATTCATCCTATTTACGATTGATTTTATGTTCCAATGGTCCCAGCATAGGTTTTATTGTCTGTTTGTCTTATGTCACATGTGTCCTACTGGCCATCGTTCATACGGTCCTTTCATTTGGTCCTATCTCCGATAAGTCCTACAGCCCGTTGGTTCAACCGCATGTTGGTTTCACGTTGCATTGACTCTGGTCCTTTGTGACATAGGTCCAACAACCCATTGTCCCGACGACCTATTGGTCCAGTGGTCCATTTTATTCCGTCCTATATCCCATTGGTCCCACGTTCTGTAAATCCAATGAAAGAATCATTTTGCCATATTGGGCGCCATTGGTCTCATGAACCCAAACTCAAATGGAACATAGGACATGTAGAACCATAAATATTTCCCCTTAAATGTTTTTCAAGAGAAACATTATAAAGGTATGCATATCGGCTTCATCACTTAATTCATTAGGCCGACAAAGCATATATGTTTGTGCTTCTCAAATCGAGTCCATGTAGGCCTATGTTCGAAGTCAAATGTTCCGGCGACAATTGCTCCGAGGACTACCATCTACACTAACCGAATTCCGAACTTCAACCGTGAACCAATACCTAAACCTAACCTAAAACCAAATTAAAACCCTATATAACTGTGACATCTTTGACGAAATATAGCGCGGAACATTTAATCATGTCGCCGGATTAAATGTCGGGTCACCGTTAATTAGGGTGAGAAAAAAAAATGGTGCTCCGACGACAAAAGCTCCAGGCCTTATTTCGTCAAAGATATAGGGTTAAGATGATAGTGTTTTGTCCAGGGTTGGTGTAAGACATTAACGAATTGACTAGTGAATTGTCTTAATCCCCATAGTTTAAACACAGGGACCACTCGGTTCCAGTAGGCAGCGGGTTTACCGCGGGAAAAAAATGTCGCCGGAGCATGTGTCGTATAACGATGTATGTGATCTAAGAGTAAAATAGCGTGTATCCCTCTCCTTTCGAATCTGAGATGAAGATTCGGCATTCGGCCGTAAAAGGATACTTTCTTTTAATTTTTTATAATTATCTTTTTTTCTTAATCATCACTTTTTCAACATTAAAAAAAAAAGATTATATAAGTGTGATAATAATTTCAAAGATTTAACAGAAAAACGCCTAGGTCATGCAGTAATGAATTACATGCATGCCCACACAACATAGTAGTTACCTATACTGGTACATATTAACAATATCAATAGAAGTGTTCAAGTTTCAAATACAAAAAAGAAGAAGAAGAAATCATTGGACAGAATACGGCGTCATGAATAACGGCGGAAAGTAGTATGTGGATATGTATAAATATAAATAGAAATCACAAAACACAACATTTAAAGGACTATAGGCCTACGTATTTTGACGTTTAGAGAAATAAAGGCCTACGTATTTTGATGTTTTAATGTTTAGAGAAATAGAGGCCTGAACATTTTGATGTTTTGATGTTTTAGAATAAAGTTCTAGACGTGTTAACTTTTGATGTTTTAATGTTTAGAGAAATATAGCCCTATACGTATTTTGATGTTTCTCCCCACATTTCTTTTCTTTTTACTCAAGCTTGAATGCTGTGGAACAAATGGATACGAGGACTGGGCCGACTCGACGTGGGTGAATGAGACATCTCCTATGATCTCCATTGAAGGGTCGTCTTATGCTCAAACTTACCCTGCAACCTGCTGCGTGGTAAGAATACGCTTGCATCCGTTGGTGGATTTAAGGGGGGGGGGAACAACCAGCCCCCTTTTAAATCCCAATGTATCAGCATATCTAAAGTACGCAACGAAAAATGTGCCTTTGAATTTTAGATCCAAAAAGCACCTTAAAGGCCAAGTCCACACTCGTATCAAGTTGATTTGAATAAATAGAGTAAAATTAAACAAGCATAAGAGTGAAATTTTTATTGAAATCGGATGTAAAATAAGAAAGTTACGGCATTTTGAAGTTTTGCATTATTTCTTGAAATAGTGATATGCTTAACGTGGGCGGTACGCAAATGAGTGAACCGATGATGTCACACATTCACTTTTCCTTATGTATTTTATCATATGAAATATCATATATTTCAATATTTTGCTTCAATAATGTAAAACATGGTTTGACTCCTTACGGAACATGTAAAATCATCATTATTGTAACTTATTTTGATACAAGGGAGAGATTCTTTATTATCACATCCATAAAAAGTGAAAAAATAAATTCCCCCGTGCTCCAAAATTGGGGGGGGGGTCAGATTTTATGGGGTCCAGAATTCTCTGACAAGCAACAACAACAACAACAACAACAAAGATCTAAAAGGGGGGTTATTTTTTTCTGTCAAAAGTTTTCAGAGGGGCAGTCTGCCCCCTGCCCCTCCCCCTTGGGTACACTAGTGATCCCAACCGATGTTTCATGTATGTTCAATATTAAGGGCGTCTTCTGCAACTGCTAATTGCAATGGATTACTCAGTCTAAGTTGATTAATGTCGTTTTCTCTCTCTCTCTCTCTCTCTCTCTCTCTCTCTGCCTCTCCCATTTCTTCCATAGTTTGAGGACAAGTACACCATTATCTCAGGGGGATATTGGCCTACTCCTGTCAACATCTCCAACTGCATGGGGATCCAAGGATCACTCTCAAACAGCACCCTTAATACAGGAGTAAGAACCATTCCTTCTGTTTTAAGTGGATTTCCTTTGATTCGTCATGTATTAAACGTCCGAGTTATGAAAATTTATGAGGATGGATTACTATTATATGAAATAGAGGTTCTGCTCGGAGATGATATGTTGTAAATCACAAACGATAAATGATGAACCTTCCTAGACACCTTTTAAAAATACGACTTTTCGCTCTCAGGGCTTTATCAAGTATGACTTATTTGAATGAAACATAATAATTTCATCAAAAAGAAAGATGCCTCATGCATCCACATACGCATCTAAATAGTGTTCTATAAACAGCGCAAGAAATATACGTCACGAAGAAAGGGGAAAAGAATGGATACGTCACAAAGCAAAATATATATATATATATATACATTAATTACGGACGTTCAACAAATATCTTCAAAGGTTTTGGCAAACAACTGATTTTTCAAGAAAACTTTGAAGATTGAGCCTTTGATATATCGAAAAATTTTATATCGATGAAAGAAATGTCTACATTGCCATAATATTTCAAGAAAGCCGACAATTTGCTTTTCGTAGCCTTTAGTTGTATAACGTTGATGTTGCAAACCCCTTCCCTGTTTTTATAAACAAGATGAAACAGAATTTAACGACAAAAACAGCAAACGAATCGGCATTAATGTATAAATGAAAATGATGACTTAATATAATTTTGGCTGAAACATATACCTACAATACCTAAGAAAAAGAATAAATCGCTTATATCCTATAAAGTTCGAGTAAATGTATTCAGGTTTATACCCAATATCATGTTTAAAGGACTATTACAAAATATACTACACTTTATTCTTATTGCCATTATTGTATATAATATTATTATTATTATTATTATTATTATTATTATTATTATTATTATTATTATTATTATTATTATTATCATTATTATTATTATTATTATTATTATTATCATCATCTTTATTATCATCATCTTTATTATCAACATTATTATTTTGTTATTATTATCATTGATATATTTAATATTACATTATTAGTAGTATTGTGATTATGATTATTATGATTATCATTATTATTATTCATGTATTTATTATTATATTATTAGTAGTAGTAGTAGTAGTATTAGTATTGTGATTATGATTTTGTTATTATCATGATTATGGTTGTTATTATCAATATTTCTCTATTGTTATCATTATATAGGGTTGTTACAATGCATTCCAGGACTTTGTCACTAGTCAGATCGCCTACGTAGGTGGTGTAGGTATTGGACTTATCGTCTTTGAGGTAAGCGTAACCATTTTTATAGGGAGTTATTTGAAGGGCATTGGGTATGAACCCCCTCCCGCCTCCTCAGAATTTTCGTTGACAAATTTGTAATTTTTATCGTAATATTTGTATTTGTTTTATCCATGACGGTAAAGTTTGGAATCTTGAGAACTTTGTCGATGTTGTTGCTTTTTGGAAGGGGATTTCAGGTTAGTTTGTGGTAGTTATAATTTGAAATGAGTTTTGTGGAACAATTTTCTTTTATTCGCAGTTTACTATTCTTAGAGATCACATTCCCGATTTGCTATTTAATGAAACCTGGTCGAAAAATACCCGTATTCAAATACATTGAAATTTTGTGAATGCTTCTGTTAAAATGGTTTTCAAAGATTGTCAGAGGCCTGATCAATTATAGTAAAAACTAAGACTAATGTGTGTAACATTTGTATACAGCCCGTATCAGTATTAAAATACAGTAAAGTCCAACAGGTAAATGCAGTTGTTCGCCACCAGGGTCTATGGGTAAAGGCGTTCATTAATTTGAAGAAAAAATTGAACTTGTCCCTATCGTTGTCCCTTAATCTGCGAGATGCTTACAGTATTCATTTTCTTTCCTTCTCTAGCTCCTGTCAATGGTATTTGCTATCATCCTCTGTCGCGGCATTTCAAAGGGAGAAGACGTCGTCTAGGAAACGCATCTTTATACCACCACCACACCCAAAATCATATCAGCCTCTAGAACTTAACATTCCAGTCAAACACTTACAAATTATTTCAGATGGAGAATCCACCTTTCGCTTTGAATACGCAGTAACTGTAATAAGAAACTTGTAAAATATTATCTATACTTAGTTAATTCAGGGATGGGTTTTTGAAGGGCGCTAGATTTTTCAGTGAAAGGGTATGTTAGTAGGTGTTGATAACACCTTCTGGTTCCCTTATTCGCATTTTATTTCACGTATTGCAAATCCAATCGAAGTCATTTAAATGACACGATTGATTAGGTTACGTATGGCCTCCTGTATAAAAACTTTACTGGAATACCTGAAACACAATACATGTAAGGAATAGTACAACTTATGTCTGGTTTCTTTGTCTCTTCTTGCTATTTTTCTACCGTATATTATTATTGTGATATTTAATCCCAGTGATTATGCTGAATTGTTTTCAAGTACACAAACATAAACCGGACACGATTTAAGGTTATCATTTCATTTATTTTTTTTTTTTTTTTGATGAATTTATATATATATATAATATAAAATAGAAGTTCCGCTAGGAGATGAAATGTAATTCGCAAACAGCAAATGCTTGCGGAGTGTCTTCATTTAGTGTTTGCGATATATGTACATTGTGTAAATGTATGTTTATATTTTACTCATTGGTATTTAGGTGACGTAGACAAGGGCAAAAAAGGTATATACACTGTGATTTATCATGTTAATAGCCAAACGGGTGGATGTTTTATTGTCTCGAATTTTCGACGCTCCTAGCGACTTCTTCAGGAGCAATATGTAAATGTATGTACATTTATCGTCAGGGGCTGGTCTAGAAGACAATCTGGAAAAAGTTCTTACAAGTTTGCAACTTTATAATTCGACTTGTATTTATATAAAAGGAAATGGTATTTGAGGGTGGTTTTTTACTACATAGATATCTCTAAAATATAAGTGAACTTTACAAACTTTTTCTTACCACAGAATTTATAGAATATATTTCTTTATATTTTTCTGGAAAATAATGTAATAAGTGGCTTACGAAAATGACGAAAGAGGCTTTTAGTAATTTATTCTTGATGTAGGAAAGTATTTCATCTTAACAGTCCGTATATTCTTTTGAAGCATTGTAATTTTCGTTACGTTACAAATGCCGATGTTATACGATGAAGAAAACAATTCCAGTGCATTACAATACAAAAATATATATTTAGGATCATGTTGTATTAAATTTTTAGACTTGTATTTGGCTGATGTTTAAAGTGTAAATAATATTAAACGTGTGAAGCTATATAGAGAAGTCTTTCAATATGCAAGAGGTTTTATTAGATATATATATGTTATATCTATACATCGTTATTTGGGATCATCAAAAAATATCCGTAATAAATAGGTATGTGTGTATTTAAACTCATTTCTATTCCTTTCTGCAACTACTCACAATCAAGACTAACTGAACCTTGAAGTTGTCGATTAGATCGCAGTAAAATTTGCATGTGATTTTGAAGTTTGAAACTTGTTCAGATAAAGTCAGAATATTGTGTCTTTGTTCTTTTCATTAAAAAAAATAGATGATCTCTTTGTCCTGTGCTCTAATACATAATACATAAGTGATTTCTATTCTTATATTGTTTGTCTGTGTTTTTTCTACAGTTTTGTTCTCATTACAGTTATTCTAATTTCTAATGCAGCTAGCTGTACTAAGTGATGAGTCTGTTATTTGTCAAAAGATATTGAAATTGAGCGGAATTAACCCTTATCATATCGGTGTTATAGCTGAGATACATCTCGGCTAGTCCACGGTACGTCCCTTACGTTACCAAGTGTTATGGAATTGTAAGCATGAATTGACCTGAAAATATTTAACTTGACAGGGGCCGCGGAGCGTTTCTGAAAGTGTGGGGGGGGGGGGGGGGATGGGGGTGGGGGGTGATCTGATTTCACTCATTAATGAAAATTTTCGAGCTTTTTTTACCGATATTTTTTTTAACGTGTCTATTCAGAAAAGTGGGGGCTGCAGCCGCCGCCCCCCCCCCCCGGTTCCGCGGCCCATGCATGACATTTTGTCTGATTCAAGCTCTAGTAGAGCTATCAGCTTGATATACAGTAATCAGATACTGATTTTTTTTAAATGATCGGTAACGTATTCTACACAAAACAGCTTAGACATACGCTCTTTTAACTACACGTGTATTCATCCAGTTTTGCAAGGACATTAATCACGTTAACTTACGACTTGTCTAATTTTGATTTCTTATGACAAGTAGCATAATTTCACTAGGCTCCACAATACTTTTTTTTTTCCTGGGGGATGCAAATTAAAAAGACTTGTTATGGTCAGGGCGTTGAGCCCTATATCATATATATATATCATAATGTTAAAATTGTGAAATTGTCCGGACATCGATTTTATGGGCCCATTTATAGAGTCCCTTTGGAAAAAGAGTTACGACATGGAGGTGCGCTATTTATAGAAACAAAATGGCGTTTGCATTCTTTATATCTAAAACATAGGCCTAAAGGTGATAATCGAACTTGAATAGAAATGTTGCGTAATAGTGGAAACAAAAACGGTGTTGAAATCATAGGTTATCTTAAATCTTCTATAAAGATACTCTAGGGCCCGTTAGAGTCCCTTTATAGCAGAGTTACGACAACCAATGATTTGAACGCCATTTGGGAGCCACTATCAGGGGCCGCGGCGCGTTTTTGAAAGTGGGGGGGGGGGGGGGCTGATTTGATTTCACTCATTAATGACAATTTTTTTTCCCCGAGATTTTATGACACGTGTCTACTCAAAAAAAGTGTGAGGGGGGGGGGGGGCTGCAGACCCCTGCCAAGCCCCCACCCCCGGTTCCGGCCCACGACTATTACTTAAAGTGATTGATTAACTTTGTGAAAAATTGTAAAATCAGCTCAAATGCCAGTGAATTGTGTGCAGTCCTCTACCTACATATATAATTAAGGATATGTGAAAGTATGAGAGAAAATGGAACCCGTTTACTATCCTAAAAAAGAGAAAATCGCGATCAATCGCTAGCGCAAGTCGCTCGGCTTCTTCGCTGCGCTGCAGTCACAAAAACCAAGCACCAGCGCTTGGCGATTTCAGAGCGGGTTTCCAGCCCGTACGGTATTCTGTGATAGAGCGAGGTATGCCAACCGTAAGAGTTCTTTAGGGTTCGGTGGTACTCTATCCCGACATCAATGTTCAATCGTAAATATCTTGATATATAAACGACCGATCAGCTTATAAAACTCAGGCGATTCCTGTCTGAGCTAAAGGTTTGCAATTATGATTACAGCATTAGCTGGAACAGTGATTTTTTTTTTTCAATCCTGGGCAAAGTTAATCAATGCCTGTAACATTTCTATTCAATTCCTATGGGCACCTGAGTGTTATCTAAATAGAAAGAATTCGAACGCCATTTTGGTGCCCCCCCCCAAAAAAAAAATAGGACGTCCATGTCGTAACTCTGTCTATAAAGGGACTCTATATAGGGCCCATGTTTCCCGGACGCCCGCAGGTGTCGAGCCCTTTTAACGAACATAACAGTTTTAATAGTAGTATTCAGAATACAGCCCCTGTATTTCCGTAAGCCCTCGACTTTAAAAGCCTGATAACCCTTTGACTACTGAATTCTTTTCTTTCTCTCTTTTTCCATGGGCTTTACAAGGGACTCCCCGGTTCCTGAAGGCAATGATTTGATAGGTTGAAGGCAATGATTTGATAGGTTGGAGGCGCACTTTGTTCAAATCCTTTATCACTATATAGTTCTGCATTTCAGACCTTGACGGTGTACATGGACAAGGGCTGTTAGCTCATACATAAAGACTGTAAGACAATAAGGTCTGCGTTTGCAGACTATTTTTTTTTGCTTTTGTGACGTTAGCGGTTTAATGATCCGGAGAATAATACCCCAAATATTATCAAAATACCTGTAGAAATTCGAATCTTTTAAAAACACGATTGTGAGCTGCATCATATCTCCATGCTAATGTGCTCTTTATTGTTATAATGTGTGATTCATATCATATTCTTAAACTGTGTTTAATTCTACTTCAAGAAATCTCGTTATTCACCATGTTCACAACTGAAACGATTTTTTAACTGCATCAAATCCTGAAGAAATATTAGGCTTCCTACATACACGATCCTCACAAGGGCTTCTACTGTCTCAAAAAAAGTGCTATCGTATAGGCTGCTACTGGAAATCAATTTTTAAAAAATCATCTGATTAATGACTATTTTGTAAAACTGAGGAGTTTAGTGAATAATGAAATTGTTTATGACATCTTCCATCCCCAAAATGCATTGTTGTACCACATTGACACCGGGTTAATAGACCGCTTCTGTAATGTATACAAATTTATGCACATATCTTCTCTGAGCACCTAGTGACGAGCTATTCCATTAACCTGCTTTTTATAAATGAGCCTCAATGCTTGGAATCCAGTTTGCATACATTATTTGTTGCTATGTCAGGCAAGCCTCCGGCAAGCTTTCATGTTGTCAAGAACAACCTTTGTTTGAAAGGTATGTATAAAATTTGCATCATTACCGAAGCAGTCTATTCTATAATGTTCCAGAAGTGCGCCCTCTTGGAGTGGAGAGGGTGTAGTGCATACATTTCGTGCATAATAATTATTGTGTCTTAATGTAACAGGAACAAAGCTTGAAACTTCTACGAATCATTTTTCTCTCTCATTATTTCATTATTTTACTCAACACGTCAACTTCACATACATATATATTTCATATAAATATTGCATAGTTATATGTTATCCTTTTCTCTCGGGGAGTCGGCATTTTTGTTTCCTTCATTTTCCTATTTTTTATGCTTGATAATTCAAATTCAAATTCATGTTTATTTCATTTCCAACAGAAACTTGGCTTTACAGATATCATAACAGAAAATATGAAAAACATATGTACAAATTCATTTTTTTCTTAATAAGTGTACAAGTACACTAAACATATAAATAAATTATTATAATGAATTATTAAAAGAAATTCATAATTTCTGAGGAAATGTGGGGGATCCACTAAAAAGCCGGGCTTGTAATTTGTGGATCCCCCAGGGAAAATAGTATTGTTTCCAATTGTGCCTACGAAGACTTGGAAAACACAAAACAGTATTACAGAACAACAAACAAACACGAAACGACAAGGAAAAGGAAAAGAGTTAAAAGAAAAGGAAAAAGGAAAAAGAAAAAAAAAAGGGGGGGGGGAAGCAGGACAAATCTTGACCGAAAAAGGAGGTAGTTATATGGTGATTCTGGCAAGTTAAGATCATAAGACCAAATATATATTCAATTAAATGAGCAGATGATGAAGACCTAAATAAAAAAATAAAAAAAATAAGAGAGATATCAGCTGTTATCAGGTAATTATTGTATATTACTATAAGATTTGAGCAAAAATAATTTTAGTTTTTTCTTAAAAGAATTTAGGGATGGACTATTTTTAATATCTTCACTTAAAAAATTCCAAAATCTAGGACCATCATATATAAATGTCTTCTTCGCTAATAAAGTTCTAAAGAGTGGTAGGTGAAACTCGTTAGACCGTCTAGTTGGGTAATCATGAAATGACCGATTTTGGGGGAACATGGCGTCAAATATGTGTGGAAGTGTCTTTCTACTGTAGTTATACATAAATTGTCCCAAATGAAATAGATACAGGTCATTTATTTTTAATAGTCTGCTATCAACAAATAACGGGTCTGTGTGTGAGAGTATAGCAGAATTGCAGATGATACGGAGGGACTTCTTTTGTAATAAAAGTAGTCTATCTAATAGAGTTTGCTGGGTATTGCCCCAAGCAAGTATCCCATAATTCAGATAAGGTAAAATTAAAGATGAATAAAGCATTAATAGGGATGGTGTCAGAAAATGAAATTTAAGTTTGTTTATTATGCCAATATTCCGTGAAATAATCTTACATGTATTATCTATATGGTACTTCCACGAAAGTTTATTGTCAACAGTTATGCTTAAAAATTTGATAAATGAAACAACTTCTAAAGGTGTATCGTCAAACACAATATCCATGGGCAATGTGTCTATAGAATTACTAAATAACATATATTTGGTTTTTTGGAGGTTGAGGGATAGTTTATTGGCTCTTATCCATTGGGTGACTTTTTCAAGCTCAGAGTTTACAACATTGACCAAAGTATTTGGATTCTTATGGGAATAAAATAGATTAGAATCGTCTGCAAACAGTATAAACGAAAGGACATCGGATGATTTACAAAAGTCATTTATATAAATAATAAACAGTAAGGGGCCCAACAAACTGCCCTGGGGGACTCCACAATTTATGTTTTGCATATTGGATGTATGATCATTCAAAAATACGTATTGTCGTCTATTGGATAAGTAGCTCCTGAACCACTCCAAGGCCTTCCCACGCACCCCATAATGAGAAAGTTTAAATAATAAAATGTCGTGATTGATGGTGTCGAAGGCCTTGGAAAAGTCCAGGAAGATACCAACCAGATGAGAACATTTGTCTAAAGCATGCGCCACTTTGTCAACAAAATTTAAAAGGGCATGTTCTGTATTATGTTTTTCTCTAAATCCAAATTGAAAGTTGGAAAAAATTTGATGAGTTTTTAAAAAGTTAACAGTTCTACAATAAACAGCTTTTTCTAGAATTTTCGACAAGGAGGATAATAAAGAAATAGGCCGGTAATTACTAACATTCAACTTATCACCTTTTTTGTACAGGGGTATGACCTTTGCAATTTTCATGTTATCTGGGACTTGTCCATTAAGTAACGATATATTAAGAACATGTACTAAGGGATTAACAATTGAAGATATTACACCTTTTAAAATGAAATTATTAATATCATCGTAGCCGGGACTCTTTTTGTTGTTCAAACTAGATACAATATCAATGATATCTTCTTTGACTATAGGAGTGAAGATAATAGAATTGGGATTAGGTGTGCCCAGGTATTCAGAAAAATGTTTGTCTGAAGGAGGAATACCTTCAGCTAAGTTTACTCCTATAGAAGAAAAATAGTTGTTGAAAGTATTGGCTACATTTTCAGGGTCTTCGACAATATCATCATTATACCTAATTTTAGTTATATCTGATTTGTTATTGGATAAGTTCATTGCTTGTTTTAAAATCTTCCAAGTATTTTGAATATCGTTCTTATATAAAGTTAACTGGTTCGTAAAGTATCTTTTCTTTGCTAATCGTATTGTTTTAGTTAAAATATTTTTATATCTGGTGTATCTAGCCTTCGCTTGTTCAGTACCTTTCATTTTAAATTTATAGTATAAGTTGTTTTTTCTGTTAATAGAACGTAAAAGTGATTTAGAAATCCATGGAAGTCTCGGTGATTTTTTGTAGGTAGTCCGTTTGTCTTTAACTTTAGGAATGTGAATATCTAATTGATTATGAAATATGTTAAAGAAATTATTAAAAGATAAATTTACGTCATTAGTATTGTAAACACACGACCAGTCAGCAGAGTCTAAAGAAGCGCCAAGACTGGCAATGTTTTCATTGGTAGGTCTTCGTCTTGATGGTCTGTGATGATCGTTTGATGAGTGCTTAAGGGTAAAATGTGACATAATTGGATAATGGTCCGTTATATCGGATAGAATTACAGAAGAGTCCGGGGTAGGAAGAGTATTGCAAAAGATATTATCAATAAGGGTGGCGGAATGATTTGCCATGCGAGTAGGTTTCGAAATCAAAGGCAAGAATGAGGCAGTCAAAAATATTTCAAGAAATTCATGAGATATATTGTTGTTATTATGTTTCAATATATCAATATTGAAATCTCCCATTATGAAAACGTCTTTGTTTACAAAAAGTGGATTTTTTAGTAAATCTGTAAGGTACACTAGGAAATCATTTGAGTTAGAACTTGGAGGTCTATACATAATGCCTATGATTATATTTTTAGTATCCGGAACATTGATTTCGATAAAAAGAGACTCTACTATTTCGTTCATTGTATTAATTTCATTAATAATTGTATAGTCATACTTGTGTGACACGAAAAATGAAACACCTCCGCCGGGTCTGTTTTTTCTATTATTGACAAGAAGATCATAACCATCTAATGCAAATGGTAGGTTGGATTCGCTGGATAACCAAGTTTCTGTAAGTCCTATTATGGAAAACGACTGTTTGGATGGATTATCTAATAACAATTGAAATTCTTCGAAGTGTTTATTTAAGCTTCTAATGTTTAAGTGTAATAGAGAAAATGTGTCATTTCCAAATTTTTTGGTGAGGTTTTTAAATTGAGACTCTGTTACATAGTCAGATGAAGGGCTCTGAATTTGGTCATGATCAGGGTGAAAGTTGAAAATTTCTGTTGATGAATTTATATTGTTAGCTACAAAATGGTTATAAGCTACATCAGTTGAAGAATAATCATTCAAGTGATTTGTTGACGAAGGGTTTAATAAATCAAAAAGGTCATCATCATTTAAAGAGTGGAATGGCACATCTGCTAAGTTGGCCATAGAAGAACAGTAAAAATCTCAAAATGATATTGCATTTTCGGCTTTGGGTTTATAGCAGTAAGCAAGCAATTGGGCGATGGTACAGTCCTGCAAGGAAACCCACAAACGACAGTTTTACATGTGAACAAGTACACATACAAAAACACATGAATACAGAGAACTGAACAATGACACAGTACAACAGAGAAGGGATTACAAGAAGGACTTGACACAAAGAAAGAAAGAAAAAGTACAAGTATGGACAAGTAGAGACAGCATAACACAGAAGTCTTCGTAGGCAGAGCGAACGAACGAGTCAATGAACAATAACAATAGTGGAACATCTCTGTTTGTTCCTGGCGAGACGCCCAATACATATAGTAGTACATAATATTGTAGGAAATACACTCAAGATGCACTCACTGTAAACAAACAAAAATATATATACATATATGTGTGTGTTGAATGTAAACAAGCTAATGGAAAGCATGATATTACTTGTATTTTGAAACATAAAAAATATTATTCAGTATCGATTCAAAACACCTGGGAAATTTAAATACAGGTTGATAATATACTAGTGTCATATTTTTCTTTAAAGCATGCAATGAATCAGAACAATGTGGGAACAAATGTTGACAAAAGAAAACAAAAAGAAGAGAATTTATAGAGAGAGAGAGAGGAAAAAAAAAAACGAAACAAAAAACAAAATTAGTCAATTAACGATGCACGTAAAGTTTGAATATGAAATAGTAGAATTATGCACCTAAGAACTAAAATAAAGGTAGATCATATAGATAAAGAGGCGAATGGGAAATAATGGAACGGGTAAAAAAGAAAGTCATGCAAATGTTACACCGAACCTAAGCAAAGGTACATGCAAGGACTGATAAACAATGATACTAGAATATATAAACAGTTATAAAAAAAACCCAAGAACGCAGAGCCCCGCAGACTCGGCCTCTCCGGGCAGTGAACATGGCATTGCGCAATTGAGAAGCGACAAAGAATCGAGAATGCATTTTAGCCAGTAAAGGGCGGAAGAGGAGGGGGGGGGGGAAGAAGAAAAAAAAAAAAAACAACAACAACAACAACAAAAACAAAAAAAACGCCACTCCTCGACGTTACGACCCATCAAGACCGAGCCAGCCGTCCCCTTCGCACGAAACAAGTGACTCATTTACTGTACATACGATAATAATGGTTTTTACTTATTGAGAATTTCAAATACAAAAGGGTGAAAGCATGCAAGCAAGACAATTACACATTGAGAACCTTTTGGGGATTCAAAATGAAAGGGTGAATGCATGCAAGACAATTTAACATAAAGTACGTTCGGCTTAATTGAGAATCTAAATATGAAAGGGTGAAAGCATGCAAGACAATTTCACTTTGAGAACTAAATGGTGAGAGCATGCAAGAAAATTTAATATTAAATAGTCTAACCTGACAATTTACAAATGAAAAGGTGGAGGCATGCAAGAAACTTTAACAATGAGTATAGTCTCAGTTGAGAATTTACATATGAAATGATGAAGGCATGCAACAGATTTCACATTAAGTACGCCTTACCTCACATCTATTGACTATTTCTCTTTTGCACCAGATATCTTCTGGAGTGCCGTGGGTACCCCTTGTTGGAAAATTGGTAAAGATTATCATTAATAAAAAGGACATTGAAGAATGCATTACCCAAGATAATAACAATGTAGACAAATAAAAAGTAAATGGTATTTTAAAGGACTGTAAAAGTCATCGTGTATTTTGTTATCAGTAAAACGTTGAATATCAAAATAATATTCACCATAGTGTACAACTGAAACCGAGTTGGCCAAACCACTTAACTCTATATAGAGTTCAGTTGTTACAACAGGGATGACGACTTAGACTCTTTCACCAGAGCACTTGTATGATTTTTTTTCGCGAAATTGCCTACGCTATATACGGTGTAAAACGAAAACGCGCGGGCGGACTTGGTGGTTAACTATCTCGTTTACCCCGGAAAAGGAACGGATGACCCTTTCTAACTCTTGAAATATGTAACCAATCATCCATTAGTATAATTACATCCTCACTTTTCCAACACACAGTATACATGGTATAGGAAAGTATACGATGTTGACCCCACAGTAACCTACAGCATGCACAATGCGTCCATCCGGTTCACACAAGCAGTCCATCTGTTTTATGCTTGTAGCGGAGAAAAGGACGAATTCTTCTGTGCTGTAGATTTTTTGTTGGCCTATACACTTCTCTTTGTCTCCACAGTTTCCTCAGGTTATTCCGATATAACTGACAAGTGATTCGATTTTAAATGGAGAAAAATCTGGATGTTTTCATATTTTCCTGTCATATTGGCGAAATTAAACGTCAGTCAAATCATTTTTCATACGCTCGTAATCAGATGCATTAATCTCATAAAATCCCAAAAGTTGATTATAAAGTGAATGTGAATTGCTTGTGGAAAAATATAAGAATAATAATGGTAATTTCTCATGCTGAGCTTGAGGCGTTGACCTAGCAAAAGGCCTAGTCGTAAAACTGTCGAAAATGATTATTATGATTATAGAAAACATGCAAAATGTCCTGTCTTCGTCCTCATGGTTCTGGCGACTAAATACGTTGTGGAACATAAGCCTAGAAAAAAAAAATGTAATACAAAAATCATGTACATCGTATATCAATAACTCCAGAATACTTGAATTTGCTATCCTCAATAGAAAATACTGAGATGCCAAGCTCTGGCGGATACTGGGGGGGGGGGGGGGTGGCGACCGGCCCGCCCCCCTTTTTTTTTTTACCCAAGTGGCATACCTGATGTGAGCAGCCCCCAGAATGTGCATCCTCCTCATTGTTTACAGGTCATGACATTTTTTCTTGTCAGAACTTTTTTTTTTAATATTGTGCCCCCCCCCCCTTCTTTTTTTTTTTTTAAATCCTGGATCCGCTCTTTTGGTATGGGAAATGTAATATGGGATACGGTATTGAGCTAGCATATCACAAGTAATATTATATTCGGCCAATTTCAGCAAAGGTTTATGTCTGTCCGTCAATGTCTACTGTTACAGCAAGCGGCCGTAACTTTCAACTTTCGTAAGAACTTAAAGATAGAGTTGAGTTCTGCAGGTCATACGATTACATTGTGAAAGAAACTGTCTCACAGCAATTATTGGGAAAGGCTGATCACGTCTATTGGTGTATACTGTGAGGTTTTGGAATCATCAAAATGATTAGAAATTGACCCAATCTCACTCAAAAGCACATGCACTGCTCACGGAAATGGGTATATGGGACTGCACACAAATGTGGCATAGAATGTTCGGCCAGGACACTTCAGATATTTCTTGTCATATTTGAAGGCATTTGAGGAGCAATTCTTTTCAGGGGACATTAAATTTTCTACTATGATGTTTTTCCAAACTGACATAGAAGGAATGAGAAAGCTCACAAATTATTTTGTCAAAAAGTTTCCCAGAATTCAACTTTCTCTTTAAATTGTAATAGGGCATATCCAAGCTTTTTTGTCTCATACGTCACCGGACACAAGTACGATTTCACTCATATCTGGGGCCCGTTGCACAAAACTTGCGTTTGAACGCAACTCAGGAAAATCAAACGCAACTTTATTTCCAGCCAATCAGAAGTGCGCATTAAGGACTTGCGCTTGATTTTTAGGAGTTGCGATTCAACGCAAGTTTTGTGCAACGGGCTCCTGATGACTGTATCAAGCTGATTGCCCTATACTACTAATCAATTCATGTTCACAATTCAATGATACAATTCATAATACTCAACGTAGTGGACATGCCTTGGACCTGCCTATTAATGCAGTCATTATAGTCCCATGCAATGCCCCCCGCCCCCCCCCCCCCCGGCGAATTTATATATATATATATATATATAAACAGAAGGGAGAAAGAGGGAGAGAGAATGGGATAAGGAGGAAAGGTAACATGAAAAGAAGATATAATAGGACCACTCCCACCTCTAATCGGTGTCTGTGACAATTCGCCTTCCATTCACCTCTTGGGACCGGTGCCCACCCCCTCCTCCCCACCCCCACTCCATAATGGCAGTATGCTTTCAATAGCTAGACCCATGCTAGCCACTGGTCACAAGCCATCACGTACACTGGCGAACGGGCATAACTTCGACATCTGGGGTAGGGGGCGGGCTGACGTCCAGATCGTTGTCAATTTAATATCGTGGTTATAGTGGTAATATCGTCTTTAGGTGTAGCCATTTAGCCTCTTTGATGTAGTTTTGTCATTGGGATATAATAAATGAGATTGTTATATATATTATATATATTGATTGTATTCCAATATGGTTTCAAAAGGGACCAAGGGCTATTTGTGCCCCCCCCCCTCCTCATACACCCATCAGATGATGATGATGATGATGATGATGATGATGGTGATGATATAGATTAGGCGGCAGGGCACAGTCAGACGTTTAGTTAATGATTATGAATACTACTAGACGACCCACGCCGGCTTTAGATCCACTCACCCAAAGAATTTGTCAACCCAGAGAAGAGTAAGTGGGCGACTTATAATGGAATCAAATCAGTCACTCGGCCGCGATATCCTCAACAGCCGCGTTGCTGAATATAGCAAATACAACGTATGCAATAATAAAAAAAAATTGTATTGGGAATACCATTCAGTGGTATTTACGTAGGCGTCGCTCGCCTACAAATTCCTCATTCCAGAACCATAGACCGGCAATGATACTGTACAGTATGAATGGCGGGGGTATTGAGATCGTATTGATTTCATATGAATTCATATTAATTTGTGAAGGTCGCGTTGTTTCCTTACAAATGGTCGTGTAAGTCCAGATGCCGTGTATTTCAGCTGCGATAGAGCATGTAGTAGACCATCTTCACTATAGCTAGACAGGGTGAACCGAATATAGGTCAGATACTACTATTAGGTCTTGTGTAGGAATCTGTACGCGATCTTGAAAACGTTCTTCATCAATTATCACCAAAAGACTAGTTGATTTTACATCCTCATCCGAGATTTGTCTATTACAAACATGATGAGAAAGCAATCTAAGCGAGTTAGGGAGACGCGAAGTAAAAAGATTGTTTCGTCGACTCCTCGTGTCGTCTCTACAATCTCGTACTCCCGAGCCGGTTCGTCTCAACTGTTATCTGGAGATTCTACATCACTCCCGAGTCCATTGAGTTCATCGACCATGTCGACGTCGACGATGTCGACTTCCACTCGAAGATCGGCATCTTCGAAATCGTACATCAGACAAGAAGACGAAAGAAAGGAAATGATTACATTGAATGATCGCCTGGCGAAGTATATCGACCTGGTCAACGAGCTGGATCTCGACAGCAGCAGGGCTCAGCTCACCGATGTGTCGTTCGCCGAATCGAGGCAGCGGGCGATGACGGAGATTCGGGAGATCTTCGAGAAGGAGTTGGACGACGCGAGACGACTTCATGCGGAGGATAGAGAGAGGCTGGAAAGAGAATGTGCCAAATATAAAAGTGAATTGTCTGACTTGAGTCCAAGGTAAGAATTACATGTAGATCTATATCTTTTCTTATTCTACGCATTCTTGCTCTTCTTTTCTTCGCTCCTTTTTGTCTCTTGACAGGCCTCTTTCCTTCTCCTCATCCTACTTTTTGTTCTTCAGTCTTCTTTTTGTTCTTCTTCCTTTCTCTTCTTCACCCGTCGTCGTCATCATCATCGTCTTCTTCTTTTCCCCCTTCGTCTTCTTCTCCTCCTCCTCCTCCTCTTCTTCTTCTACTTCTTCTTCTTCTCCTCGATCCTCCTCTTCCTCCTTCTTCATCTTGTTTGATTTTTAAATAATTTTATTCTTTTTCTCCTCCTTTATTTTCGAATTCATGTCTTCTGCTTTCTAGTACTCCTCCTTTGTCTTTTCCGTTTTCTTATACTTTCCCCTCCTGTTTCTTCACCTTCTTTTTATATTTCTAATCTAGAAAGTTATCCTCCTTCTTCATCTCACCGTCCATTAAAAGTAATATTTCTGGATACTTCGTGAGAGCATATGTCTATCATTTTATATCACATTACATACAAAATTATAAAGATGAAACGTTCGAGTTTAATTAATAGTCTGGTTCACTATGTAAGAAAATGGGCTTTCGTTCAAAATTTTTGGAGATTAGCAAAACTATACATTTTCATAATCGTTAGAACATGGGAAATTCAAAAATTGATGTTGGCATTTGCACAAATCACCGGCATAGCGGCCATTTTGGATTTTCAAAATGGCCGCTATGTGTAACTCGTATTGAACAAATTTGAAGATATTTTTTAAACAGAAACTCATCTTACCATGTATGTATCATCATATTAAACGACATTAAATTTTCTACAACATGATACCACATTTAATGGGTTTGGTGATGATTTGCGATACAATTCTTGGCCAAGAATGTGATTGTTTACATAATTATTTACAAATATGAATTTCTTCAAAATACGTATTTCTCATTATTTCAAAAGTTATTTTTACAAATTAGTTTAAACTTTTCAGAAAACTTTCCATATGTACGGTTAATACCATATAAAAATTACAAGTTCAGTGCTTCTCAAACAAAAAAATTATAGCGCTCTGAAGTTGACACTTTGATATTAGCTAAAGTAGAGAATCGATAACAAATGTGGTTACTAAGTGCTGCCTTCTCCCTGACAATGGTAACATTGGGAGACGTGCAATGAATTATTTCGGTAGTACATGCTATTGTCATGCAGATGAATATTTTAATAGGAAGTGGGATATCAGATGATTCAGCACGATCATATTTTAGTGATATACAATTGTTTATTAGTTCCCGTTGCCATGGTTGCTATGATACAAATGCGCCTGATAACCGATGATGTGTGTTGAGAAATCAATAAGGCTAATTGTCCAATAATATATATGAGGAAACCTGGTTTCAAGTGATAATCATGATTCACACTCCAAGACACATATATACTAGATTATAGGGTACAGAACTTACACCCCATACATGTCCTTGCCTTCCCCTCCCCCTTTCTTTTTTAAAACGGGACAAATTGGTACAAAGTAATATTCATAAAGTGCTTTGCATAATGGTAAGATAATCAGTGAGCCTTGACAAATCATTTAAAATATCATGGTTAATGGAAAAAATATCTGCCAATGCCTTATCCTTCTTCCCGCCCCTTTCCCCTCTAAAGTTTAACTTAAAACAATACCTACAAGTATTATTGGTACAAGGAAGCAATTCAGGCCATCAGTGAAATAACATGGGACCTGTATTCACGTGATAGACAATATTTACACTCTAAAAACATGTAGATATTTTTTTGGTTTTAAGTACTTGGTGGTGGGGGTCAAAATTTGATACCAAACAGTCTGTAACATCAATCCAAGTCTGGTTGTCCCCCAAAACTGTGTCACTTCTACATTTCCAAGCACTTTCAGTATTAAAGCAAGCATAGTCTTACGAGGTGGGGAGGGGTGGGGGCTAGGGGCTGAAAGTAAAGTTTACATTCGGGCAAGAGGCGTAAGCCCCCCCCCCCCCCCCCCCCCGCTCAGTTGTAGACAAAGTTCATCGGTTGGTCTCAATCAGTGCAATTCACGCCTTTCTAAATTTTTGACTTTCTTCATTTCAGCATTGCAAAAATCTTTTGCCACGAAAGATCCTTCTAAACTTAGGTGACGTTTTGAGACTGTTTCTGTTTTGAGTAAAAAGTGGTTTAACACAATATTTCTTGCTACCACTGTTTATCTTATTTTTAAAAAATTGTCTTATATCAGCTTTACTATCTACCTCAAATAGCAGAACTGAAAGCCCCCCCCCCAAAAAAAAAAAAAAAAAAAAAACCCAACAACAACAACAATAAAACAAAACAAACAAAAAAATGTGACCTTTCGATATTTTTTCTCTGTTTTTGTACAAAATGGTTAAAACGCAATATTTCTTATTCTATTTGTATATCTTTATTTCTCCTTATTTATGTTTTTAAGCTTTACTATTTACCTTAAAAAGCAGAACTGAACGTAAATAAAGTTGAAAAACAATATGGCATGTAGGAAATGTGCATTTTAAAGGCAGTGAGCCATCTGTGCTGTCATGGCATGATCCTATATGTATACAATTAACAATGTAATAGATTAGCCTAATTGGAGTACCCTAAAACGTCTTTGGGCCAAGGAAAGTATGAAATAATTTGTTGTATATACTGTAAAATACATTTATTTAGTTTGCATATGCTGGTCGACATATTAGGACAGGAACTATCTCTAACAATACAGCTAAAGAATTGCACTTGGTATTTAATTCAGGGGAAGGGGGGGGGGGGGATTGACCAGTGATGATAGTCGATGGGAAAGTTCGTAGACTGAAAAACAAAAGTCGTTATAAGTGACTTTATTTCATGTGTATTCAATTGTATTTCAACCATATTTATATATTTATTTATTTATTCACAATATTTAATCAGGAAACCCAATCAACAAATGCTGCTCTCCCTTGGGGTCCTGTACAAAATAAAGATAAAATGCGAGAATCATACATGTGAAGTTAATACATATCAATTATCATTATGTGTAATAAACAAATTAAAAACATCAGCAATGAAATAATACGTGTTTGCTAAAATTACAAACGCATTTCTTGCTTTATAGGTCTGTTATTAGAGGATCTGTTTTCTAAATCAATATTCAGATAGAAAAGGGATAATAAAAGAAAAAGAAATTGCAAATGATCTACAAAGAAATAAAATCAAATTGCTGTTTTTTATTCAAATTGTACAAAATATAGTTTCTTCTCCTGAAGAGAAGAAACTTAGAAACCAAAATATAGCATGACTGTATAATTTTTCTAAACTTGGTGTCAAAATATGTGCAAGACTTCAAGGACAAAAGCCAGAACGTGGTACAGTTTCAGTTTACAGAAGCAATGAAATTTGTCTGAGGGCCCCTAGCCGCCCAAAAGGCTTGAAGTGAAGGAAGACGCAAGATTATAAGTTTGTGATAGCACCAAATATTCCCAAGATGGAAGCCACATGAAGCGTTGAGATGGGAAGTCTAATGACGTCACCAATGTTTTTCCTGACCCTGGAAACATAGTATTAGAATATTCCTATAAGTTTCTAGATTGCCTTGAAGCAGAGATAGGGCAATATAATATTTCATGGCGGCCAATTTGAAAATCCATAATGGCCGCCTTATGCGATGAAGAGTTCTAGTAATATCACAGATTGTTTTCTCGACCCAAGAAAAGTATAGGATTAGCATATTTCATTCAGCTTATACGTTAGAAAGAAGCCGACGTAGGGAAACAAATGTATTTGTGGCGGCCACTTTGAAAATTAAAAATGGCCACCATGTCCAATGAAGCGTTGAGATTGGAAGTTTAATTATGTCACTAATCGCTTTCCTGACCCAGGAAACAAAGTACTAGCATATTCATTTAAGTTGCTATTGGTTGACTGGAATATATGTATATATCATATATATATATGTGTGTGTGTGTGTGTGTGTGTGTGTGTGTGTGTGTGTGTGGGTGCCCTTACATAGATACACTTGTGGGGTACAGAGAACAAAAGAGCACAATGATGGCCTTTATTCCGTCATGCTTGTGGGGTACAAAATACAATAGGAGAAGTGCTTGTGGGGTACAAAGTACAAAAGGAGAAAACAATACAGTTCCCCACAAGTCAATATGTGTGGGCGTGTGTGTGTGTGTGTGTGTGTGTGTGTGCCATTTTCAAAATACAAAATGGCCGCCGTGTGCGATGACGCATTAAGATTAGAAGTCTAATTATGTCACCAATTGTTTTATCAACCAAGAAAATGGAGGATTAAAATATTTTTGCTAAGTTCCTAGGTTGACCGGAAGCAGAGATAAGGCAACTTATATATTACACGTATGCCATTTTGAAAATCCAAAATGGCCTCCATATGCGAGGAAGCGTTAGAAGAAGATGTCTAGCGATGTCACCATTTGTTTTCTGCACCCATAAATAGTAGGATTGGCACATTTCATTACGTTTATACCTTTAAAAGAAGCCGAGATAAGGCAAATTATGTATTTTATGGCGGCCATTTTGAAAATCCAAAATGGCCACCATGCCGGTGTTTGTGCAAATGCCGACATCAATTTTTTTTTATCCATGCTCTAACGATTCCGAAAATATATAATTTTGCTAATCTCAAAAAATTTTGAACAAAATATACATAGTGAACCTGACTAGAAAGCAGCCCTTGGCATTATTTCTTTGTTTTAGCAAATATCAAAGTGTTGATTTTAGAGTACTATAACTTTTTTGTTAGATAAGCAATGAACTTGTAATTTTCAGATGATATTGACCCTATATATGGATGCTTTTCTGTAAAGTTTGAAGTCATTAATGAAATGGACTTTTGAAATATGAGGAAATATGTATTTTGAAGCAATTCATAGTTTCGAAAAAAGATGATAAAAATCACATTTTCATCACCAAACCAAGCGAATGTGGTGTCATGTTGTAGAGAATTTAACGCCCTCTGATATGCTACCACAAACATGATAGAATGAGGTCCTCTTCCAAAAATAATTTCAAAAGTGTTCAATACTAGTTATATATGGCGGCCATTTTGAAAATCCAAAATGGCTGCTCGGTCAGGATTTTGTGCAAATGCCAACATCAATTTTCGGATTCCCCATGCTCTACCGTTTCCAAAAATGTATAGTTTTGCTAATCTCCAAAAATTTTGAACAAAAATACATAGTGAACCTGACTATAATTGTTAAGTCGATGTAAGCGACGACGCTTACCCTGTTATAAGCCATCTTCGCAGAACATGAACTCAAATATATTTCATTTTAAAATGGATTATATTTGGTAAGGTCTTATTCATTGAATACAGGAGCATTGTCAGACAGACAATGATGCACTGAAGCAACACATATTCATTTTATCCGGTTATACCTATACATGACATATGTTCCAATTGACTGTTATAACCATTTTAGGATCAGGTGACAGACTTGCTGACAATATTGTGTAAAAAAAAAAAAAAAAAAAAAAAAAAATCTTTTTTCACATTGAAATCCCAAGTTCCAGAGAAATTGGATACCAGAATTATTTCGGGATAACCTTTCATGTTGCTAAAAAGATGGAAGATCTGTTTTTGTTAAATCATTTTTTTTTAATGTGTTAGTTTTCATCGTGTAGAATTGCATTTTTGATCAATAGTACCATACTATTCCTGACAATGGACCGACGCTCCCCCATATAAACGGGTATAATATCAGACAAATAATTGCTTAGTCAATGAAATACGTGATAGGGATGCAAGGACACACAGTTTGAAAAGGAAAAAAAAAAGAATTTTTTCAATCCTTTTCTTATTTAAAAGGATGATTATTACGGTTGACTTAGCACGAGGCTACTCTCGCGAAGGGGTGGAGCTAGAAATTTTTGAATGGGGGGTGTCGGTAAAAAATTCCCAAAAATTTCCTTACCTGAGAAAGAGCAACATTTCATATGAGCCCGAAAAGCCGACCCCAAAGCTCTGACATTCCTAATTAGAATATCACATCCACACCCCTGCTCCCTGAAACCCCCCCCCCCCCCCCCAAAAAAAAAAAAAAAAAAAAAAAAAAAAAAAAACAGACATCCTATCTCACCCCACCCCCAGACCCACCCTTCCTCTAACTATGCCTCTTCTCTAACGGCTCTTGTCTGAACAAATTTCAAACAGAGATACTGCAGTGTAACATGCCCATCGACGATATTGTATTGTCTCTCTTTTTGGAAAGAATAATGCTTTGCTCACAAAAGTTTGGCACTCTATACCTCAGCGGGAAGGGGTATGTCGTGAAGGTTAAAAATGCGTGCTATTTCTTTCAAATTATTCAAACTTTGCAAACGGAGTTGTTGTAAAGAATGGTTCTATACGAGCAGACTAGATTAAAAGGGAACCAATCACCAAGACATATTAAGACTGAATGTCATGGAATGTGCGGGGGATGGGGGGGGGGGGGGTTGTCACAAAGAGATTGATATATAGAAAGATGGGAGAATGCGGGCTCAAGGAGAAAGGAAAAAAAGCAGAAGGAAAAAGACACATGTAAAGTGAAAGAGTCAGGAAAGGAAAACAGTCATGAAGAAAAGGGAGCGAGAAAGAGGCAGAGAGAGACAGTGAGACAGAGAGAGACAGAGAAACAGAGAGACAGAGGTAGAGACAGAGAGACAGAGAGACAGAGATAGAGACAGAGAGACAGAGAGACAGAGATAGAGACAGAGAGATGCAGAAAGACAGACAGCGAGAGAGAGAGAGAGAGTGAGACACAAAGAGACAGAGAGAGACAGTGAAATAGACAAATAAACAACAATTGAAATATGAATAAAATGGAAGCTGTATAATGAACAAATTCACGAATATTAAAAGTTCTGTAAAATTACTGCATTCTTAGGAGAGGTTACGATTATATCTATCCTTTATTTAGTTATTCGTTCCAAGGTGATAATTCAATTCTTGTAAAATATATTGAGATAAAAAATGGTGGGAAAAAATATTAACTAAACGTTGACCATTTTTTCCTCTAAAAACTTTTAAGTAATTCATGTTTCCCCCTAACATTATCAGACAAGTTAATAAACTTTTTTTACCGCCATCGCTTTAACTAATGACATATAGCATATACGTGTACCCTTAAAATAGATCGCAATTTGATGTCCGTTTTGGATCTTGTATAATTTACATTTAAATTTATCTAACTCTTCAGACTGAAGTCCACGGAGAAGGAAAAGAATGAGGCGAAGAAGCGGCTGTCCAACCTCGAGCCTCAGATAACCGAGAAAGATACCCGGATCCGACTCCTGGAAGAGGAGCTAAACCGGATCAAACCTGATCTGTATAACACGGAAAAACAACTGAAAGCAGCCAAGCTAGAGGTAATGTATGAGCTTTAAAAAGTCGCTAAAACTTGGAAACACGCAAGTGTACTTAGGGGTTTCCATGCATACATTAGTCAGTACGACTTTTATCACTTATCATGACCTTTAAATGACCTTTAAATGACCTTTGAACTGCCTCTCACCATATCATAGCGTGGGTGTTTTTTTTTTAATGTTTTAATTAATATGAAAATACTTTAAATTAAGCACTGTCCTGCTCTTTATGTCCAGAAAAATCATGCATGATAATTTTGAAGGACCCACAATATCATAGAGTTATAGGAAGTGGCGTAGCGTGGCATCCAGGCACGAAGGGGCATTGTCGTGATTGGGGGCATCGGTCGCACTCGATAGATAAGGTCGACCGATGCCCCCCCCCCCCCCACACACACACATCCAAATAGAAGAGGGATAGTATCGTCTTCTTTTCGCGTTCCCTCCCTTTTTCCTTTCTTTCTCCTTCCTTTACTCCTTTCCTCCTTTTTTTTTCCTCCCCCCGCCCCGTAGCTACGCCAAAAGTTTTTAGATAAGATCAAGTATAATTATATTCAACTATAAGCAACTGCCGTGACTGTAGTATATAAGTGATTTCATGCTCATTGTCTCTCATCACGTAGCCGTCAATGGACTCAGTTTACCATGACGTATGCTAATAGTTTCCTTTCCAGGGTGTGCCAGGTCTCATCTGTGACCTACCGAAAACAAATACCAATCTGACTGAGTAAATTTGAATAAGAGACAACTTTTTGTCGTGAAGTAGAGAAGCAAGTTGTACCAAGGATTTTCTAGTTCACTAACAATAGGAAGATGAACAGCTTTATGACCCTCTGGCGGATTTAGAGAGGACATAACCGGCACTCCCCCCCCCCCCCCCCCCATGAAACCAAAATCGCACACCTTAAGTACACCACAAAAAAATCCCCCGCATTTCAAATTTAAAAAAAATATATATACTATTTTCTTTCCGATCTGATTTTTTTTTGCGGTATAGTGCCACCCCCGACCCCCTCAAAGAATCCTGGATCCGCCACTGATATCACCTACATTATGGAACCGTGTCGTTGGAATTATGTTTAAACAAGCAAAGACAAACTTCAGCGCTGTATATAAATCCACATCATTACATGCTTCGTAAGGTCGAACACAAACTTAATACAACCGTATTTCGATAGAATACAAGTTCAGGCTTAGAGTTTTACCATAGTCGGGGATAACTGGTTGGATTACTGAAGTTATTGTTTACTGTAATTGTCTAAGTATAACTGATTATGATATCTATCATTGTAAATTTATTTGTAGATGTTCATTTGTAAACGTTCGTCTCACCAGTGAAAAGCAAATTTCCGTGTTGATATTTGATTATGTGCCCATATCTATGGAAAAACATCATTGTTGTATATTGTTGTTATTGTATTCATTTTATGTTTATGCACTACAGTATTATGCTAATATGATTGAAAACAGTCAATAACATCTGAATCTCAAATCTGAAATACATACTTAATTTCAATTTCTACTACATCAAGATATTTTCGAATCATTTTCAATTTTAAGGTCAACATAATCCGATAGGATTAAAACCAAGGAGTGGACTTTGACTATAAACCAGTAATAATTGCATCAAAATATATTCTATTTCAGACATTTCTTATTTATATTTGCATGTGTTACACAATTCAAAGTAAATATAAATCCAGAAAAGTATTCTTCTTTTTAAGGGCGGAGAGATATGTGAATTAGGTGAAATATTTATTGGTTGCTGTAACACAATAACAAACATTTGGCAATGCATTTAGACAGAGTATAGACAATATAATTACCTTTAAAGTGTACCAATCACCTGGAAAAAAAAATTGTAATATTTGAAGCCCATATTTTGAACATAATATAACGACATGGAACTTCTAACATACACAGCAAAATATTTCTTGGTGATTGGTACCCTTTAATGTTACAGATCACACATGTAAGTACAATCGTGTATCTAAAGTGATGATGCAGAAGGTTACATCAGAAGCATAGCCTGATTTGTTTGCAGCCCCAAAATATTTAGTTCATAAACAAAGTAGTAAAAGGGTTGACTTACTAGAGGAAAAGGGGGGGGGGTAATAAAAATAAGACGGGGTGGGTTGAGGATGTCCCATACAACCCAAATTCGATAGATTTTATTAGGCGTAGATAGTGACAATGATATCTGCATCATGATCCATCATCTTTGAAATGTTCACTTCCATACTTTACTTTTAATAGCGTCAAATAAATCTAAGAAATTTCAGGAGTTATTTATTTAAATCCAGAAAGTAATGTTTCTTTCTAAGGTCATATCTTATACAACCATGATTCGATTTGAAAGTTAGGCGTAGATTTCTACAATAACCAGTGCTAATTGCCTCAAGATCTATTTCTTTATCTACATTTTGTCATAATTCGTTTTCATGCATTGAACAAAAGTTTGTTGTTTTTTTTTCTAGATCGAGAATGGGAAGATCATCCGCAATCAATTGGAAAAGAAGATCAGAGATCTCGAGAAGGACCTTGAATTACAAGAAGAGTACTATAAGAAGGTATATTGAAGAAAAAAAAACAGTATCAGAAAGTTTTTTGTAATTATTATCATTACAGTAATGTAATTGGACTTGTAAGCACTTTTCTTTTATGTCTAAATATTACAATTATTTATATACAGGATAGTTTTATGTTCATACATATTCTAATGATGCTCGTGTAAAACTTGTTTTTTTATTTGCCAATATAAACGTATCTGAGTATTTCCCTTTAAATTGGTGACTGTATTTTTGGTATTTTTTTTTCTTTTTGAGGTAGGATTTTGTCTACAGCAAAATTTGTTACGTCAACATGACAGTTTGTTGGTCGACTTGAATGATCAACCGTGTTGTTTTTTATTTTAATATAATTTCTTTTTTAAAGTATTAGAGGCCAGAAGTAGAGACTTATGCTAAATAATACTACGTCTTATTTTGACGAGTTATTCAAACAAACTTTGTTATTATTAAAACTCGATATTTCTCAAACACTGTATTTACCAGTAGAAATGGATGTACTTTTATATGTTTATTTGTTTGTTTTGTTAATTGTAGTTGATGTTGTTGTTTTGTTTTATGTTTTCAAACTGAGTAATGATGTTTGAGACCAAGCCCGAAATAATGCACTTATAGCTCTCGTCAAAAGCATTCATCCTCCACTGCTTATACATGTATAGTCATTAGTCCCACGGAAAGGCCTTCACGTTGTAAGTCCCTGTTATAGCATGACGCACATGTAAAATGATCAACCAGTCAACTGTCAATATCATCAATTTTGATGTAATAATATTCCTTTAAATAGGAACTTGAGAAGGTGCAAGGCGCTTGGGATGAGAAACTGCTCGAAGGCTGGGAGCAATACATTGATAACTTGAATGTCTCCCTCTCCGCTGACTTACGGGAAGTTAGAGAGAGGGAACTAGAACAAGAAACCGAGGTCAGTATAAAAAATACAGATAAAAAAATATTAGATTTTCCTTTTCTTTTCTATGTCTTGATTCTCCTTCTCAATCTAAAGTCGAAGATATTATTATTTTGATGTTTTCCTTACTTAGTTATGTCTGAACTTTCTCTAAAATATGACGATTAATCAAGATTTTCTTATAGCATTTCAGTGATTGATACCAGATAAAAATCTTGATAAATGTTCAATGACATTACATTTTACATATTTTCTTTGCATGAAGCATTGAAATGCTTGAATACGAAAAAATGCAATATTACAAAACTGTTTTCTTTTTTTTCTTTTTTTCTTTTTTCATGTGAACATGTCATTTCCATCACATATAATAATATTCAAACATTTTACTTGTAGATGTCTTCATCAAGCTTTGTAAATTGCTAATGGCTACCCATTATACCATTTCAGCAGAGGCGTCGATTCGTTCGGAATAGATAAAGCATTGGAGGGGCAAGCACCCTCCAAAGCTTTGTCTATTTCGAAAGAATCGACGCGGCTGCGTAATTCAGTGAACATAATGTTTATCACATTCTTTTAAACAATAAATATAACAATCAAGTAAATGATGATTGATTCCATTTAATCAAATCAAATCAATATTTTTTTTTTCAGGTGACTGAGCTAACGAGATTGATGAATCGTATCAAGGGATTCGGTGTGAGTGAGTTCGCTTCTGAGCTGAGGAAACTCAAGGCAGATATCAACGTCAAAGATCAGGTCAGAATTATTAATGGTCAACTTTATGATATTCATAATAAATCCTCTCTGAAATTCGATATTATCTGGCTATACCTCTGGAACCAGCCTTTAACTTCAAGCGACTCGGGTTATGCATACTACATGTTTGGGGTTTTTTTTAAAGAGAAGGTTGAGTTCTGGGAAAGGTGAAAAATAACTTGAGAGCTTTCTCATTTCTTTCAGATCAGTTTGGAAGAACATCATGGAAGAAAATAATGCCCCCTGAAAAGGATCGCTCTTCATGATTAATGCCCCCATATTCGAAATATGACGAGAAATAGCTGTTCAGTGTTTGGGCCGAACATTCATGCCAATTTTGTGCGCAGTCCCATATACCCATTTCTTTGTGCAGTCCATGTGCTTTTCAGTGAGATTGGGTCAATTTCTTATCATTTTCATGATTCCAAAACCTCACAGCATACATCAATTCTTATGTGGACATGGTCAACCTTTCCCAATTGCTTTGAGACAGTTTCTTTCACTTCGCAATCGCGTGACCAAAACTCAACTTTATCTATAGTACTTACCCACTGGATCAAATCACATTATTTTAATATTTGTACACCTGTCAGGTAAAATACGGTTAGAAATGTTGACAATAGTGTGAAATCATGTTATAGTTATTAAAAGGGGAAGTAAAAATGAATTTAAATCTGAACTTTAACCTGCTGATTACGATTTGTTTCTGGTATAACACGTATTTGTTATCTTGCCAGTTGTTCTTTAAAAATATAATGGTATCTAATTTCTGAATGATCAATAAATTGACAAGTTAACAAAATAATAGTATCTATTTTTGACAGATAAATTCAAAATTCAAAATACAATAATTCCAATTATTCTATCGTACCAGAAAGCTTCTCAAGACGTGTTTTGAACTGTTTCTCGATTTGTTTGTTTGTTTGTTTTCTCGGGCAAATGGTTAATTTACTTCAATAATAGTAATGATAATAGTCAAACTGGACATACTCGCTAATGTTTTCTTTTCTGTAGTTTTGTGATCTTTTTTTTATCCCTTTCATTTGAATCCACAGAACGACACACTAGTCGCCCGTATCTTGGACCTCGAGTCCCAGTTACGCAAGGAGCGCGAAGCCCATGTCGACGCCCTCAGTCTCCGTGATCGTGAGATCGAGGAGGTAAGGGAAACCGTGGCCGTACGCGTCAAGGAGTACAACGACCTTCTCAAGATCAAACTCAGTCTCGATCAGGAGATCGCAACTTACCGCGCCTTACTCGAAGGCGCAGAGGCAAGGTTAGTACATTTATTAGTAAATAAACTAGCCCGGCTCATCACATGAGGCTTCATTTGGTGACGTTCGAGCCGCGTCAGTCTTTTGCGCGTCATGAAAGAGTGGTATCGTGTAAAAAGTGATTTTGAAATGAACCGTCATGTAACAACAGTACTTTTAATAACTGGCGGATGGGTACATTGCCTTCACAGGCGCAATTAGCGCAGGTTATGACGCAAACGAAATGACGCCTCTTGTGAGCCGAGCTTTTGACCCCTATGGGTCTTTCATAGCAAAAGTGATACGCTATGGAAACAAAAAAAGAAAACATGTCTTGATTCGTCAACTGCTCTATGAAAACCATGATGAGAATTATACCTGGGCCCTGATTCATAAAAACTTGTCATCAATGACAAGTTGCAATAACTGTTATAAGCTACTGAAATCCTTGCGTCTGATTGGCTGAGAGCAAAGCTCACCCACAAGACACTTGATGAAACGCCCCCTGGAAGATCAGAAAGAGAGGGGAGACAGACTGTGTTTATGTGACGAACGTTTAGGGAGATAGAGAGGAGGAAAGAGAGAGAGTTAGACAAAGACAGACAAACGAACAGACAAGCAGGGCTGTAATGATCTTCATATTTAGATATCTTAGGTTTCAAGCAATTTTACTATACCTGCGGAAAAACCATTTAAAAATATATGAGGGTATGTGAGGTTATAGAATAACTAATAACAATGATTAACTTATGACCAAAAAAATCCTCATTTGAAAAGTCAGTTATAGAAAGACTGACTCTAAACGCATTTAAACTTTACATCACCATTGTTGTCAATGTGTTGTGAATGTCTTGGTTGGCAATGAAAGACACTTCTATGCAGATTTCTACCAATTCCTTCCTCCTCTGTCGATAGAGACATTCATTAAAAGGGAAATCCAACCTAAATGGTAAGTTGCTCTGACAGAAAGTAGAAAACATCAGAGAAGCAGACTGGTTAAAGTTGGAACGAAATCGGACAAGTAATAAAAAGTTGTGGATTGTTGAAAGTTGTAATCACTATGCATATGGGAATTTCAAATTGGAAGTATCGGTAATGTCCCTAAGATGTAGTGGCGGAAAACTCTTCTATTTGTTCCAACATAATTATGTATAATTTCTTCAAAATGTCTAAAGCGGTATGATATTATTCTTTTTGGAGGGCCTATGGCAATATGCTATCTGCAATACATTTTGAGTACTGCCACGAGGGAAAAGGCGCTTAGGAGAAAACTTGAAAAACCGGGAATATGTCACAGTTTACTAGCCAAATTGCCAATTTGAGATTTGCAAACATTCATAACTTTCTTATCATTTGTCCGATTTCTTTCAAACTTTCACTATCCTCTTTTCCTTATTTTTTTCTGCTTTACTCAAATTAATTTATTACAAAGGTTGAATTGCCTTTGACAAAATATCTTGCCCAAGGGACTAAAATTTGTCTACTCACCGCAGGGTTAGAAAAAGAGCCGAGTTTAACGAGTCCTTTGAGGTGATCTCAACTCCACGTGATCAACCACAGCGTAAACGACGTCGTGTGAATGACGAAACACAGGTCACGAAGTCATCGACTACCAGTGGACTCGTCTCCGTCGTCGAGACCGACAGCGAGGGAAACTTCATCAAACTGCACAACCAAACTGAATCGGTGAGTAGACGGGATTGCCTATCGTTTGGGAGAATTTCGACCCCTTCTACATTTTGCATAATGCTGAGGTGTAGGCATAATATAATGAATCGAGAAATCATAAGACCAGGGAAATATTAATATACTAATAATGAACGCATAATCTTATACAACCTGGGCCCCGTTGCATAAAAGTTACCATTAATGGTAACCCTGCTATCGGTAACTACCATGGTAACATCACTCAACAGCCAATCAAAATCAAGGTTTCCATGGGAGTTACCATTGATGGCAAAGTTACCGTTAATGGTGCGTTTTATGCGACGGGGCCCAGTACTGTCAAAACGAAAGTTCTTAATAGGTTGTAATGTGTTTACAGCTTGACTGACGTAGCAACAGCTAATGAATGCAACTTGGATTCTTCATGTTCTACTTCTCCTACTGCTCTTTGTTATCACTGTTATTATCACTATCACCACTACCATCATCATCATGCTCATTATCACCACCTCAATTATCATTGTCGTCGTCGTCGTCGTCGTCATCCCCATACCATAATTACCATCCCCGCTAACATTATCGACATGACCACCATCATCATCACCAACATCGTCGTCGTCGTCATCCTCATATCATCATTATCATCACGATTATAATTATCATCATCATCACCACCATTATTATCATCACCACCATCATCATCATCACCACCATCATCATCATCCCCACCATCATCACCATCATTACCATTATCATAATCATTATCATCACCATCATCGTCATTATCATCACCATCATGATCACCATCATCATTATTATCATCATCACCACCACCACCACCATCACTAACATCATGTTGATATCATATTACCAAACAGGATCAATCCGTTGGAGGCTGGGAACTCCAACGCCTCGTCGAAGGAGAGATCGTTTCTACTTACACCTTCAACAACAAGTTCAAGCTGAAACCTGGTCATGAGGTCACGGTCTGGGCCTCGGGCAGTGGGGACAAGGTTCAAAACCCTCCCTCGGATGTGGTATCCAAGGACACGGAGAATTGGGGGAGAGGGGACAGCACTGAGACCCTACTGGTCCGCACAGACGGAGACGTAAGTGGTTGGGTCCCAGCTTGCGTTATGTCCATTGCAAATGAGGAGTCATACGCCAACAACTGACGTGGTCCTTGACGAGCCACGTGAGAGTGATATCGTAAAAAAGATAACAGAAATTTTAAAAATGCAAAATGAAAGGTGAACATCGCAGGTTGAACCACTGGCTTATTAGTTAATTGCATTGATTTTCACAGAATTTATTAACGCAGGTAATAAGGTACTCGAAATGACAGTTAAGTTCAACGCATGTTTGCACTGTGTATCTTGCATTCGCTTTTATACGATGTCACTATCACACCAATGGCTGACGCTGCGCAGTCCTGTGTCAGCAAGATGACGTCTCGTGTGCAACGGGCATTGAGCGAGAGAGAGAGAGAGAGAGGGGGGGGGGGGGGGGGGAATGAGAGGGTGAAGAGGAATGTGACAGGGAGCCACTACAACCCCTCCTACAAGTGGCAGAGAATTATGGAGGGAAACTGGACCCCCCCCCCCCCCGAGCGACTTTTGGAAGGCTGGTGAGACAAAAAACAAAAAGAAAAAATACAGATCTCCCTCCAAGCAGTTTCCCAAAGTTGACAATCCTGCATTTGTGCCCCCCCCCCCCTTATACAAAATCCTGAATCCGCCCCTGCCTCCTACACCCTCCCGCTAGTTAATGATCTTGTTAGTCTGCATTTCATCCATTGAATAAAAGACGATGAGTCCACCCTCGTGATATTTGTGGCCCCGGAATGTTTGGATCCACGCTACCATGGCTACGCCACTGATTTTTTTTTTACTATGCGTATTTCAAATCAATTCAGTTCAATTGAATTACATTTATTTCCAATTTTTCACTATTGGAAAGTAGAGTAGAGAACCCTTATGAAGTGGGGCTTTACGGGAAATATTGCATGAAATGGAAACTGTGCGAATCTTGTCATGATGATGTAATGCTTTTACTTTCTATACTTACCATTCATTTATCTACCACTAGGTGATGGCTAGATGCACTGAAGTACGAGAACGCGTGAGTCACGAGTGTGTGGACATGATCGAGGTAAGACTTTGGCTAATGAGCTTTTGTCAGGTTAATGAAATAGCTTCTATAGAAAAATTCTTCTTTTTTGTTGTCATTGTTATATTTGTTTCGCCTGGATAAAACATTTTAAAACTAATCATTCAAAGTTTAGCATGGCATCTGAAGTGTGAAACAAAAATAATCCTTAATGACAGCGAACGGATCTGACGTATAAACACGGCATAGACTTACAAGACTATTGATCCAGATGTATAATGATATATAATGTTTTTATTAAACAGATAATAATAACTTAGCTGTGTGACGTCATTGTAGCTACGATTCCCCCCCCCCCCTTTAAATCTTGCTATTGCTTAGATTTGATGTGAATACATGTATTACCTGTCTTTCTTATACAGACCGATTCGGAAGCGAGGGAGTTCCGGCCCTGTATACTCATGTGAGCTGACATTGGAGTAACCATGGTAACGTCCGGAAGTCCTCCATCAGCATCAGTTCCATCACTATACACTGAAATTTTTTTTTTAATTCAGCTGTGGCGGATACAGGATCTTGAAATGGGATGGGGGCGCCTCCGACGCATCAAACCATTTGCGTGTTCATGGAAATGGAAAAAAATAAGGAGATACACACCGACACTCACCGCCTCCCCCCCCCCCCCCCCTCGATACGTCACTATTTACTATTTCTTCCATGCAAATTCCGAATGAACGAGAGATACAACGGAATATTTGAACACAGAATCTGAGAAATGGTAACTGGATACAGTTGCGTAGCTACAGGGGGTACGGGGGTCATTTGTCCTCCCCCCTTCCTCCCCCATTCGAATGGCGAAATAAAAAAGAAAGAAAGAAAACAGAAAAAGAGAGAAGGGAAAAGGGATGAGAAAAGAAGCCCGAGACGATAGGACCCCTTCCCGCACTCTTCCCCGAACCAGTGGCCTCGTAAATTCGCTTAGAATTTTCCGAGCAAGATTTTTGCCCCTAATGATACCAGTGCCCCCCCCCCCAAAGGCTGACTCACGCTACGCCACTGAATGGATCAAATAAATGTTAGATATGAGAGCACTCGTAATAATATTCAACCACCTGTTTGTATACCTAAATAAAAAATATTTTGTCCGCTAAGTGCAACAAAGTTATGAATATTACTTATTTTTGATTTGGGCATTAAAAATTGTCCAGACTCTTGCACCCAAGACTCAATCAATATTGTTGTATTAACTCTCCAAAGTACAATTTGCATGGAAGCTTTACATGGTAAACGACAAGTAAAAGTTTGTGTTTTGTACATGTGTAGTTATAGTTTTTGTAACATTTTAGCTTACTATGTCATCGTTGAAAGGACAGAATTCGGCTTTCATATTTTGTATAACTTTTTTACCTAGAATTTTTCGATGGTGAATGATTGTAGAATGTTCAGTTTCCTTGCATTAAAATGTATAGATATGTAATTTGCGTATAATTGTCCCTACACAAGGTATTTAGTTTCCGTTTTAGTTCTTGTTTTCTCAACTCGTACTATGTATATTTGTATAAGAATTTATACCTTTCTTTCTTAATAATTGGTTAAAAGTTTAAGGTTGTTTAAAATTTCAATTTCACTGTAAAACAACACTTCTTAAACGTCGTTCTATGATCTTTGAATCTTTTGGTTGGATTGTCACTACAAGCATAGTTCGGGAGTTCACTATAAACACAAATAGTTTGAACAACAGGAGCAAAGTGCGCACAAAAATTTATTCAAAAGATTTGAGGGTAAAAAATATTTTGATATTGACATTTTGACTTTAGGTTTTGAATTCTAGGATTTAGATTTCATGTTTTAGATATTGAATTTGGTAACGGTGTTTTTAGATTTGAGATTGGTAGATTGGTAGATTGGTAGATTTTTTTTTATTCAAGAATTATTGAGACTGAATTTTCGAGGTTCCTATTTTGAATATTTTCAATGTCAGATTTGAGACTTTCATTTTAGATTGTTTCGTATTTAGAATTTTGGATATTGTGATATCATATTTGACATTCCAATTTTTGGAAACATTCTCTACCTCTACTTGTTTTCTAAAATATTTTAAAGAAAGCATATAGAGCTTCCCCTGTCGTTTCTCATAAACCAGGAATATGTTGTTTTCCAACCGGACCCATCTATACACAGAGTTTGATCGATTCCGCTTCAGAAGGTAACAATTTGGCGCATGTTGCTTCGTTGGGCAAGTACACGGGCGCAAATCCAGGGGGACAGGGGGACATGTCCCCCCCCCCCCACCTTTTTGAAGATAGGCGAATGTCCCCCCCCCCCCCACACACACACACACACCTTTTTGATTTGAATAACCTTTTTTTTCTTCTTCTTCCTTTTTTTTTTTTTTTTTTTTTTTTTTGCGCCACTGGGCAAGTATAACTGTATAATAACAATAGATATGCGCCGTAGTGTGTCCTACTGAAACCGAGTTGGCCATACTCTTTGTATAGATTGCTCGGCTTCTACCATTGCACAAAGTTAAAGTCAGTGTGCAGATCATTTGGAATCGCAAATGTGTAGAACAGACGTTGCCAAAACAAAAACTGATAGAGATTCCACATTTGCCAAAAACATGAAAAAGCCATGCAAAAAGTCTTCCTATTTTGAAAGTACTCCGACAAGGGTACAAGGTTTTAAATAATGTACAGATTTGCCGACAACTATTAATTTGCCAACATGAATTTTGAAGTAGAGGCGGATACTTTTTGTATATTTCAATCATTTCTAATCCTTTTGAATTCAACATACTATGAATTCATCATTGCTTGCCTTCGGTTATTGTAATCTTTCTATTTTCAATTTTGATTTTGCATTTATGCTATTTTTTGGGCTCCTGTTTTATCCTTAACCTTTTTGTTTCGTTTACCATTTGATATATAGTTATGTGTGTTTAATTTGATAATAATTGTACTCAGGATGAATTTCACTTTGCACTCTTAATGAATAAATGATGATGTTTCAATATAGATACATGCAGTAAGTTCCGATGTTTAATGTTAAAGAAAAAGGTTATACCAAGATGTACCAGTCACCTTTAAGAAAACAATTTGTGTACACGTAGCTAAAAAAAAAAAAATAATACCATAAAACATTTTACCTGACCTTCAGTGGTCTAACGGTCAGGGAATATGAAGAAAATAAAGAAACATAAAAACCCTCTCGCGCGGAACCCAACTCGGACTTCGGTTCCGCGCGGGCCCAAATTTGTGCGAGCGTACGGATGCGTCGACTAGTCTACTCACAAGTTTCTGTTAAGTTTATGTAGAGAGTATTTACAATTGCAATATCTCTTTATATAATTATCATTAAAAGCTGATACTTTGAATATCTTATATGGCGACATGGAGCCCTGCACATACAGAGCAAAATATGTTTGGGTGATTGGTACTCTTTGAATGTTACGTTGAATAATGGAAACTTTTTGGAAAGATACAGACCGAAAGAACACAGAATAAATAATGGTCGCGAAACTAAAGTATAAAACTGAAGAAAAAAAAAAGGAACAAAGACATGATAGGAAAGAGGAATAAATGGGATGGAGAAGGAGTATGGAGTGGGAGAAATGAAAATTGAAAAAAAAACATATGACAAAAAGATTTTAAATATATATATATATATATATATATATATGTATATGTATAGCATATAAAACAATATTCACTCGGAAATGGAAATAAAAACAGTAATGAAGGGTACCATCGAGATGTTTCAAATAAAAATCTCAAATAAAATAAAATACTGAGGAGTCTTTTGAGGTATTCAACTCGTATCGTAGGAGAATGTGATTTAATCTTTTTATACAATTTTATAAAAATTTAACCGTATTTGGCGAAGTTTATTTTATTCATTAAGTATATAAAGTAATAAATATGACATTTTAAAAGAAGATATATTTCAGTCAACACGTAGACCAAACTATTAGTATACTTACTAATTTCAAGTAATTATATTCTTAAACAATGATATCGCATTACACAAGATATGTACGTTAATTTAACATTGTTTATGAATGTAATTCGTTATATCCCATCGATAAAGAAAATAGTCTCATTGAGAACATCATCGTTAGTTTCTACGACTTAACTTTTAATTCGGTTTCATTTGAATTCCTTTTTACTGACCATACGGTGTGTGATCTCACTTAGTATTATTTTTCTCATGCCGAGTTTTCTCTCACTATATGGACAGGGAAAATCCATGTCCATCCGCTGTCCTTATATACATCCATGAGAAATAAGCAAAATGGGGTACAATAGCACCTTGTGTAGACGTCGGGCTTATATCAGACACAACTTCGGGTATATACGTCGAAAACAGTACATCTCTCAATCATCTTCAGAGTCCTTGAATGATTCGTCATAACTTTCAAATCACTAAAATTAAAAAATATATATCTCCAGCATTATTTTATAAAAATATATATATCAACAACACGATTTTCCCCATGCCTTTTGTGCACACTGCTTCGCTTTGAACGATTAGGGCTCTGTATTTTGGTATTCACCGCTCGTTATACCCTGTTTTCGGCGTATATATCCGGGATCGTATGGTCATTTTCATCATCACAAAAAGTTTTGCACGCAAATTTGCCACGGTGGTTCACCGTGTCATCTCTAAACGGGGATATATATCCCAGTCACAACGACTAGACCGACACCAGAACGATAGCAGACCGATTAAATAATTACATTACAACCAATGGCCAAGAATCCCCGGTCTGGGCACTGTTTCATAAAACTTCTTATCAATAACAACTGCCCCATTTCTAAGACAAATTTGCTCTCAGCCAATCAGATTCACGGATTTCAGTAGCTTATAACAATTAGTGTAACCTGTTATCGATAAAAAGTTTTATGAAACGGGGCCCTGGAGGTGTGACTGAGGTATAAGAAAAAAAAAACCGTGAGAATACATTTTACACCACAGATTCGTGGGTAAATGTCCACAATTTCATCATATGTTTAGCGGGTAAGCCCTTAGCTACTAGGTACTGATCTTTAAACCTTTCACACTGGTTGTCGTTGATCAATCTCCCGTTAGATACGGTGTACCTTCCCCAGGCGAAGTGTCTAGTCCGGGTGAGAGGGATACCAAGTTCCCGCATGCAAAACGACACGAAAATATCCTCCCACGGAAAAAGCGGCAGACGTTGCGCAGTGTCAAAAATCCTGGCAGCAACGTCTAACGAGAGAAAATACCCAGCTCCTCCCATGTAGTAAGGTTCGTAGTGGGAAGAGTTGTAAACGTGGCTCGGGGTGTAGTATTTGGATTTCTTGGTTCGCATGACACGGATACGTTTGCTTTTCATACCGGCAGTGAAATCTTCTGGTGGGGACAGGAGTAGAAAGGTCGTGACCTTTTCAACATTCAGTATAATGTCGTCGTCAGCTTTCATCATGAAAACAGCATTTCCGCAGAATTTTGTTGCCCACTTTAAAGCCATCATCGTCTTCCGCGTAAGATTTAAATACGAATCGACGAAGTTCTCTTGCACGATATCACCGTAGAGGGCAGACTCTTCTTCTATTTTTCTTTGCAAGGCAACATCTTTCGTAGCACCAATCATGAAGACGATGCGAACCATGGAAGCGCCCTCACTCGATGCAGGCCATACCGATTCATTCCCATAAGTATTCCTGATGACTTCACGACGTTCTCGATTCTGTGGGGCGGTTAGAACGCATATGACGAGAAGAATGTCCTTAGGAAGGGATGTAGAAACGTCACACTTTTGATTAGGGTTTATGAGATATTCATAATCGTGAGAATCTACTTCAGATACCCAATTATCCATCGTAAACTCAAGCTCAGAGTTGTTCTCTGTATTGTCCCCAATAATGTTATACCCAACAGCATTTCTCAAGGTCAAACCCTTGTCAAAGTCAGCTAACGTATTCCTGCGCAAAGTTACATTCGACGTTGGGCCCATGCTCACAAACCGAAAATCCTTCGGGTACGCAGTTTCTGTTGTATTAGCCGCACGCAGCGCATGCGCGTGGAGTTGAACTCTCTCCTCATACTCCTTCATGAGTTGGTTCAGGCGAAACACTCGTTCGTCCACAGTTTCCGCTTCCCGTTGAGCAAAGCTGTTACGTGTTTGCCATAGAAGGATTGACACAAATGTGGAGATAACAATCACCCGAACCAGCTGACGAACAATTTCCTTGATGCGTGTCATTTTTGTACCGCAGAGGGCGCCGATTTTTTTAATCGAGAGTCGGCTCCTGTCAAATGCAAAAGAAATAGAGCGTTTTGTTAACAGAAAAAAATAGAAGTAATCATTGCAGCTGATGAATGACTTTTACTGATTAAATCAATTTTTTTTTCTACCCATTTTTTTTTTTTTTTTACCCATTTTTTTTTTTTACCCATTTTTTTTTTTTTTTACCAGAATTTATTTCAGCATAATGAATTGAGGTTGGTATTGCACTGTAACTCATTTATGGGGGGGGGGGGTCCTAAATTGAAGCACAAAAAAGCCCTAGTGCAGAGGAGGAAATACCTGATTCGTGCATGGCAATGAAATGGGAACATTCCAATAGACCGAGAGCCCGATATTGGTTTAGTAAACCCTCAGAAAAGTTGAAAGTTTGGGGATAAAGCCCCCCCCCCCCCCCCCCCATAATCCAGGTTTTAATCCTTAGCATATTGTTTAATCATCATCAGGAAGAAAAAAAATCAGCGTTTGATTTTTTTTTTTTTTTTTTTTTTTTGCTTTTGTTTTGTTGGTTTTTTTCCTTGTGTTTCCCTTGTAGAATGGTTGACTCTTTTATTTTGCTTCATGATAGGAGTTGTTGGGAAATGATTTGGAAAGAAAAAAAGCGGGCCTGCCATCTGCATCCCACTTCTCTCTCTCTCTCTCTTTCTCTATCTGTCTATATATCTTTTTCTCTCCGTCCTTTCTCCCACCCCTCTCTCTCTCTCTCTCTCTCTCTGGATCAACCAATAAGAAGCTTTGCTATAGTTTAAACTTGTGCCTACCTGTATGTGCTCCAATGGGTCTCCTGATTGGCTACGCCTGACGAAGTAGATAAAGCAAGATGTTTAGCACCATCGCATCATCATAGTTTTAAGACAGTTTCACCTCTACGTTCCGAATAACATTTGAGTTATCATCACGACGGCATATTTCCATTTGAAACTCTCATGTCCGGTTACAATATCATTTACAAATCAAATGCAACCACTGAAAATCTACCAACCGTTTTGAATGAATTGATAAACTGGCATAGCCAATTTCGCATCATACGCTCAGAAAATGTGTATTTTTCACTTTTGACAGTTGGATGACAAGTCTTTGATAAGCTAAATTATTGACTGAAGGTAACTTAACTACCGTACACCTTTGTCTATCGTATTCCATTATACAGACAGAAAAAGATATACAGCATTCATCAACCCGTTGGCTGCTGAATTCTCAAACTCCCAAAGGGATAATAGAGGGACCCGGTTCCCGTAGACAATGGGTTAATGTTAGGCTACACGGCACTGGAATGGCCAGGTTCAAAGTCATACAAACCATGCCAACATTGTCTATGAATGAATTATTGGCAACTAAACATGTAAAAAATAAAAAAAAGTCTGACGCGAAGCTACTCTATAGTACGATTATGTCGGCAAACCTGTCAATGAGATCCCAATTCAAACGTCAACGTAAGTATAAAGTATTCCACAGGAAAAGTTCAAGTGTGTGCACCTTTATTACAAACGTCATCAATGCTGTCAAACCTCTCTTTGCCAAAATGTCAAAATTTTGTGACTGCATACGACTGCAGAAAGTGTGTATATACATTGTCTGTAGGCCTATATGACCAAGAATTCCTTCATATGACTGTGTACACATATAATTTGCATAAATTCACTATCTGTCGATCAAAAGTATGAACTTGATCAATATTATCTTTCACTAATTGACGGAGAGAGGGGGATATTCAAGGGTGTGCGGTTTTTTGTTTACGAATCCGCGAAGGTGAAAAGAACTTCCGCTTCTGAACGAGTAATATTTAGAATAATGAGATTAAAATTGAAATAGACAGATAGGACTCCGATAAGTCAGACAAGGATTAAGAATGCCATGCGATCGACACAACCGCCTGTCGTAACTCACTTAGTCTGTACACATACTTGTTATTATATTGTAGGGCCTACTCAAAATATTAAGACCTACAATTCCATAAAAACACATACAAGTTAACAAAAAAAGTCATTCATATCCGTCATAACCTTGGTTGGCTAATACACTGAAAGCAAATCTGTATTTGTGTTAACTTTACATTTTAAGCAATGTGTATCACATTTGCATGCAGCTTCAGGGAACCACAATTATATTAGCCACGTTCTGCTCTATTGTTGCCTCCCAACTTGTAAAAATGTTTTATATCTTGTTTTTAAAGTTGGAATGGTGTCATAAATTCAATTAAATCATTCATATTATTATTGTTTTGTTTGTTGATTACAAGCTGGCAGGAGAATTGGGCTCAGTGTACTCGTTCTGACTATGTTAGCT
>CM046843.1:8383932-8568742 GCA_025618425.1 Heliocidaris tuberculata
AGGCTTGCAAACTGAGTAATTAAAAAAAAATACATATGGGAGTATTAGTCCAATTTTATATTTAAATTCCTTTTCATATTATATTTTCATTTTACTACGACCGCATTTATTCTATCATGATAATCTACTTGCGATCTTACATTAACCAAGGAGTTATCACAGAACTGTGAAAACTCCTTGCATTACATGCCATTGCCATCTTCGCTGATCAAAATATTTACAAAAAGTGACAAACTCTCACTGCAGTAAAGTAGAATCCTCCTACTTAATTATGCTTAAAGTGATTTTGTAACTTTGTAGAGGCTTGATAAAATCTGAGCTGCCTGGCCTTACATGCAATCAGCATGATCAGTGTATGTAATATGGTGTAAAAATGAAGCCCAGGAAAAAAAAAAAGCACTTCAAAATCATCATGTGCTTCACAAAAGTAAACATATGCAAGTGACAGGAAATGCCAGACTCATTTCCCCCCATAGACTCAGTGTTAGACTAATTAAGCGTATGGCCATATGCTTTCGTAAAGGGGAGAATTCAATCATAGATATCTTAATATATTATATATTTGAAAACCTTTCTATGCCAGGCTGTTTAGTTATCCATCTGAACATCATTATACAAGACAGATATCAAAATTCAACAATTCATTAGTTCAAGCCTCCACAAAGTTACCAAACCCCTTTAATATTGGTTGTGATACTACGCTAGCAAATATAAACATCTTTACATACATATACCTATCATTGCAACATACAATTTAACATTTTTAAATTGCCGTCCGTTGTATAATGTCGTATATGAAAGAACTTGAGACGAGTGGTATATAAACACATGAGTACATGCCTTTTTATATACATTTTATGAGCATATTTTTCTTGGAAAAAAAAAAATATATGAGCACATACCGTGCAAATATTATTTATCAAAAAACACTCACTGCAACATACTCACATAAATTTTAGTCTTAAAGAATGCAGTATTTCATATAGTGTGGAAGCCTCAGAAGTCCTTTACAACACCCCCCCCCCCCCCCAGTGGCGGATTTAGGGTGGGGGCAATCCCGGCCCGTGCCCCTCCTTTTGAGGGAAAACAATGCATTGTGCCCCCGCTATTTGCGTTTGTGCCCCCCCCCCTTTTCGACCAGAAAACCTTTTTTTTTTTTTTTTTGTGCTTGTCAGAGAATTATGGAGGGGAACTGGACCCCATAACCCCCCCCCCCCCCCACTGATCGACTTTTGGAGGGCTGGCGAAAATTTTTTGGCGAGACCAAAAAAATATGGGTCTCCCTCCAAGCAGTTCCCAAAGTTGACAGTCCTACATTTGTGTCCCCCCCCCCCCTTATACGAAATCCTGGATCCGCCCTTGCCCCCCCCCCCCCTTCCGTTTCCGCCACCATATTCATCTCTTTTCACCTGAGTATCTTTGAGGAATTACAATTCCCTCTTTTCCAAAACTTGACAAGCTTAAGTCACCATAGAAATACATTAGCTCTTTCATTAAAGTGATTGATTAACTTTGTGAAAATTGTAAAATCAGCTCAAATGCCAGTGAATTGTGTGCAGTCCTCTAACTACATAATAAGGATATGTGAAAGTATGAGAGAAAATGGAACCCGTTTACTATCCTAAAAAAAGAGAAAATCGCGATCAATCGCTAGCGCAAGTCGCTCGGCTTCTTCGCTACAGTCACAAAAACCAAGCACCAGCGCTTGGCGATTTCAGAGCGGGTTTCCAGCCCGTACGGTATTCTGTGAAAGAGCGAGGTTCCCCATGCCCCGTAAGAGTTCTTTAGGGTTCGGTGGTTCTCTATCCCGACATCAATGTTCAATCGTAAATATCTTGATATATAAACGACCGATCAGCTTATAAAACTCAGGCGATTCCTGTCTGAGCTAAAGGTTTGCAATTATGATTACAGCATTAGCTGGAACAGTGATTTTTTTTTTCAATCCTGGGCAAAGTTAATCAATGCCTTTAACCTCCAAGTGTGGGTAATACATGCATTATATACAATAGGAGCATTATTGAAGTTCGTGAAAGGAAACCCACCAATGTAGTTATTTTAGTGCTCATATCATGAGAATAATAGCCGCATCATCCTAAAATCTGGGGGGGGGGGGGGTGGGTACTAAACAGACTCTACGTTCTCCTTTCCAGCTCGATCCACGGACCTGAGGTCAAAGGTCACTTGATTTCCGGCACGAGGGCAGGTTTGTGAACGTGTGCCTGGCAAAAATAATGCCTTTATTATGAGACTTTAAGTGTCGGAAATCTTTTTTTAGAGGGAATAATTGGAGTATGGGTTTGTTGAAGGTTAAATAAAGTGACTACGTCAATGGGAACAATAGGGTGACTTTGCAGTGATTCTCTCTGTGTACATAATATAGCTAAACTCAGCCAGATATTAAACATGAGGAGGGCGCCCTTCATCATTAGAGCATGCGCAGTATGGCAAAGACAGCCGACATGACCAGCGTCGCCATGGAAACCGTAAGAAATGAGGCGGAGTTACAGTTGGGTTCAGAGCAGCAGGTATAGCATCCCACGTCACCATTTTGGCACTTGTTTAAGAGCTCTTTACTAATACAGTCGGCGTTGGCCTTACAACCACGGTTAATAGCTGCAATAAAAAAAATACAGAGAAAGATGGTCATAAATAAACAAAGAAAAATAATAAAAATAAACACAAAATAATACATCGAAAATTCAGATATCATTAAAGTACTGTACACTGAAATTAATTCGAAGTTTATAATTATTTTACATGTTTTGCTGAAAAAGGTTTTCAGAAATTTTTTGCCAAGGGTTGAACCTCATATCTAGTGTTAAATGAAACATTTTTAAAATGTTTTGAAAAAAGTCATCATCATCATTATGAGGCGTACATGAAACATCATAAAATGATAAATAAGGGATTCTTCGTTGAAAGAAAGGGCTAGCTTGGACCCGCCCCCCCCCCCCTTAATGCTAAAATCACTATACATATGAGAATCTCAAATCCGAGAGTTTCATTATAAAACATCATTCCTTTCCGGTTTCTGCTAACCGCTTTTCACCCGTGCAGTATTCAAAATACTACATTATTTAAGGGGAAGTCCACTCTTTTATCAAGTTGATTTTAAAAGAAGCAGGAAAATTAAAGAAGCAAATTAATGAAATTTTGAGCAAAACTCGATAAGAAATAAGACAGTTATGATTTTTTCATGTTGTAATCAGTCAAACACAAATTTTTCTTGTTGTATTCAGTCAAACACAAATTGGCAACTCCGTGACCTTGGGAGGTCCTCTCCCATTTGTCCTATAACAAAATCATAAATTCCCATTTTGTTAAAGAAATATTGAACTCTACATTGGTATACAATTTTTTTTTTAAATACACACTTTGCAAAAATCCTCCAAAATCATAATTTCAACTTATACCGATAAGATCTTTTCTTATACAATTATGGGTGGGGGTCTGGTTCATCGGATGACACTATGAGTATAGACAATATTTCACGCTTAAATGTGTACTGGCTACTTTTGTAAAACTAAAAAATGCCTCAATCTTGAATTCGATCAAAGGCTGTTTTGATCAAATTCAAGACGTAGGCATTTTTGCGCGAACCAATCTTTGCGAGTTTTCCATAAGTAGCCAGTACTCACTCAAGCGTAAAATATTGTCAATACTCATAGTGTCATCCGATGAAACAGACCCTCATGCATATTTGTATGGGGAAAAATCATATTGATAGTGAAAAATTATGATTTTGGAGAATATCTTGAAATTGTGTACCTTTTGTTGATACGCTCTGTAGAAATAATCACTACAAATATCTTTTTTTACACAAAACCTATATGAAACAAATCTATTCCTTTATCAATAACTGAAAAAATGTAAATTAATGAAATTTTCTGCTCAGAGCAAATGGGAATGGGCCTCGCACGATACGTCAAGAAGTTGCGAATGTGTGTTTGATTGATTACAACTTCGAAGTTTAATAAATTTCTTTTTTCTTAACAAATTTTGCTTAAACTTTTAATAACCTGTTTCTCTCGTTTTTCAAAATTTTCAACTGATTACCTAGGTGGACTTCCCCTTTAAGGATAGCACATTGTTATAGGTATATAAATAGCAATAACAACAACGACGAAAACTCCTCACATAGCCTTTATTTTTAGAAAATGACAATGAACAGAGCGAGAGAGTTTGTCTGCCACGACATGACAGTGACATAATCGATTCGGCTTTAGTCTAGTTCTGGACGTTTGTAATTATTTTGTCCGCAAAACTCTGTGTGCGTGCACCCAGCGTCGAACCAGGGAGGTGGAAGAGAGAAGGTGCGAAGTGCTCTGATTCCCTCTCCCAAACCAATGTTTGATACAAACGTACACAACTAGACTAATTCGGCTACAGCCATAGTTCAGAATCTGAATTAATATACGCGATCTCCATGCACTGTCAGCTGCACAACCAAAGGTGGCGTGTTCCAGAATTCGGACGCCCAGAGGGGGAAAAAAATCAAAGTTGGCCTAAACTGAACCTCCTAAGTAGCGCCAACTTTTGACAGGATTTAGAAAACATCTGTCCAACTTATTTTCCCATCATGCACCCTTCTCCCTTGTCATGCTTGTAGAATGTACTGTTTTCAAGTCAAAAGTAATAGTTTGAAATTTAAAAAAAATTGGATTTTCCAATCCATTTTTTTTAAAGTCAAAATAAATGCAACTATATAATCTCTAATTATAATGTCAATTTAAGAATGACCGTAAGATGGCGCTGTTCAAATGCTACCAGTTTATAGCAACTTTAAAGTAAACTTACTGCCATCGCTCTCAACCTGCTTGAAGCACCGTGGTTCAAAAGTGCCTCCAATGTTAAAGGCAGGTTCCGTACACTTCTCGCTACGCGATGAGTAGGAGAAGAAACTACTGCAATCATTGCATTCGTAGCAGTCCAACGCCGAGGCTATATGCATAAGAATTCAAAGGAATATGAAAAGAAAAGAAGAAAAAATACATTGATTTAAAGACATCAACACAATGATTAAAACATTATGAATTAAAAAATAGCGATCTCTACAAACGTCTCCCACACGTTTGACCCTAAAAGAAAATGAGAGAGGGAGCATTATGACCCTCCACCATTCGGAAATTTCGCGATTTTGAAACACACGCATAGGATACTTATTACCACCAACAAAAAAAAAAATCTCCCCACCCCCAAGGGACATGATTTTTTTCTTACATGACGTCTGGGATTTCCGCTAGCCCAATGAACCTCCAAAAGCTTTTTTCAGTTGGAGGGGGGGGGGGGGGGGGGGGGTAAAGGAATGCAGAGGGGGAAAAAATCCCCCTATCCCGCCCCATCCTCCCACCCCGCACCCTGCGACAATTTCTTAGGCCCTTTCGGGGGTTTCTCGGTGGTGGGAAGGGTAAGGGAGGGGAACAAGAATTCCCGAAAATTGTGTTTAAAGAAAGAGAGGGGGAACAAGTCATCAGTATCAGAGATTTGCCGACAAGAATGTAAAATTCCAAATTTTCAAAGAAAATGGGGGTGGTATCAGCCCCCCCCCCCTCTCTCTCTCTCTCTCTTTCTTTCTCTTCTTCTTCTTCTTCTTCTTCTTTTTCTTCTTCTTCTTCTTCTTTTTAATCATCATCATTATGATCATCTCTCTCTTCCTCCCTTTTTCTTCCTGCCCTTCCCCCTTCTCTCGCCCCACTATCATAAAGTAATCATTGCAATACTGTGTTTCTATTACTCATTGATGTGTATGTCCATTAATATAGGTTCGTTTTATACAAAATACAAATGCTGTATACGAAATACAAATACAATATACAAAATAAGTTCATTTTTGAAGGGCCTAAATTTTGGAATGCTTTGCAAATGATTTGAAAAACCCCCCTTCACTCAATGCTTTTTAAAAGATTTTTTTTTTTTTGTTTTGTTATTAAAATCAAATAAAATTTAGCACTTTATTGTGGTGTAACACCCCCCCCCCCCACACACACACACACACACACACACACACATTTCTGCTTTTGCACTTTTGTGTTCTCCTGTTCATCTCGAAAAATCATCACCATACTGGTCTTTTTTTCCCTCAATGTTTTTATCATTAATTTCTTAAATGCCCCATGCTCGCTCTCTCTCTCTCTCCTTCTCTGTTCTCTCCCTCTAATCCACATGGTATTGATTAATTCATTGTATTGATCTATCTTAGTGTCAAATGTAATGTTTTGTATAAATTTTGCATTGTATTTATGATTATAATAATTGTATTTTGTATTTGTATTTTGTTGGAAATTTAAAAATGGAATATAAGAATATATATATATATATATATATATATATATATATATATATATATATATATGAATATTCCCGCTTGATTAGAATTGCAAAAATCACCTTAAATCTCGTTCACGCTCTTCTCTCTCTCTCTCTCTGTCAAGATCCTTCTACCTGATAACAATTCCAGCCCAGCAGCATCTCGCAAATAGCCATTACTCATTTATGACTCACTCTATTTTCTTCTAGAAATGCTACCTGGCTTTCATCCAGCTAGTGCATTCCCGAAGAGAGATGTACTTCTTGTTATGCAAAAGACTGTAAAGGACTCAAAGGGGCTGCTCTTCAAATGTCCTTACATGTATATTTGAAATATAACTATAAATAGCTGAAGTTTTTAACCAATACGTTCGTGCCACAGATGTCGGCAGGACTGAGTCAATTTTTTTCTCCAGCCTTCAAAAAGTCGGGGGTAAAGAGGGGGGTATCACATGTTTTCCTCCATAATTCTCTCACAAGCAAAAAAAAAAATTGTAAGTTCGAAAAGGTAGATCCGTATTTTTTTCGTCTCGCCAGCCCTCCAAAAGTCGCTCAATGGGGGAGGGTATCAGATTTTATAGGGTCCAGATTTCTCTGACAAGCAAAAAAAAAAAAAAAGAAAAAAAAAAAAGAAAGAAAAAAAAAAGGGATCTAAAAGGGGGAATTTTTTATTTTTTCTGTCAAACGTTGTCGGGGGGGGGGGGGGATCTGCCCCCTGCCCCCTGCCCCCCTTGAGTACTCTAGAGACTCCTTGTATTAACCAGTGTATTGTTTCATATGTTTATTTTTTTTTGATTTTTTTTGTTTGTTATAATATGACTGCTACTTTGTTCCTTTACACATGATTCATATTCTATGATTGCTAGTTATAAATATATTTGTTTGTTCATATGTTTGTTGTGTTTTGTTTTTTTAATCATTTTTAGCAATTCTGTAGCGTCAATGACTATTTCCAGCATGTAGAAATGTTCTGGAATATTAACCTGAATGAATTACCGATTACCAGAGCGAATACGACTGTCTACCAAAACGTGGGTTCATGTATTCCGAAGCTAGATGAACTCCATCTAATGCACGAAAAGATATTCCCGATACATGGCCGTTCTAAAATATGCTTTAACCAATAGAAGTAGAGTTTCTCCTTTTTGTGAAATGTTTGAATTATCTTCTGATCCAGAATGTTAGGAATTACACAATTATAAATGAGCAGAAAGAGCAAAAATCAAAGAAACAGACAATTTTGAGTCTATTTCCAATGCATTACATTTTGCCGTTCACGAGTAAGAGCGTAACGTAAAGTAACTTGTAACTTAATTCAAATCTCCAAATAATTGTGCAGCGCGGTTTAAAATATATAATCACTATTTCCGTGTAGAAATTCGTAAATTTTCTGTTACGTTTTGCAATTTTCTTTCGCATTGGTCCATCTAATAAACATTTTCATTTATTTAAACAATGTAGGAGTGGAAAATAAGAGTAAATGTTGCCAATCTGAGGAGGAAAAGAAGATTAATTTAGACCATAAGAAAACTCTGCACTTAACTGCTATGGGTTAAGATGATGTTGACTTTGGGTAATGCAAATGTATTATGAAAGATATTGGCTGAAGGTTATCCTGGTGACGGGGGGGGGGGGGGGGGAAGACGAACAACAGTCCAAAAATCTTTGATGTCATTGAATCTACAAAACATTAACTAAATCTTGCTGAAAATCAAAAACAATGAAAAGCACTGGACACAGATATAGGTACAAGGGACTACACAAACGTAAGACATCGAAATTAGGTCCAATGTTATTTCTAGTTATGATTTGGAATATGAGAAAAACGATGCTCCAAAAAACAAAACAACACCAGTGCCTCTGAGCATTCACCATTTTACCGGACGGATCACTAACGCCATGCATGGACCCTGAAGCGGTTTGGTATTTCTCTATCGATGGGGACATCCCACTCCTGACAGCGTTTCGTAGCGCCTGTACGGGGGATGCCAATAATTTTAACAAAACGGGCATTCCACCTATAGAGCAATAAGTGAAATTTAAATATCGATATCTGAATCGAGATTACAATCTCACTAATTTCATGTGTGTGAATCCAATATTCTCACTATTAGTAAGATTTTTCAGAAAAATCCTACTTATATGGCCGCGCCGAGCGCTCTGCTTGTGAACAATAGTGAGATTCAAATATCGATATTTTAATCCCACAATGCACCACTCGATCCTGCAGTAGTATCCTAGATACGAACATCTGCGAGTTTGAATCGCGCGCGCTAAATCAAGACAGGGTCATCAAACTCTGGGATGGTATTCTGAAAATTGTTGTAACTTTTGTTGTAACTTTTGTTGTATCTTCCGGAGATAATACCTCGCTAATATTGTTCTGAGTTGGTATTCTGAAAATTGTCTTAAGTAGATATTATCTCTCTAAGGACCGCCTTTATATTATCTTTGACACGCCCATTTTTGACACTTTATCAAACAAGATGGATATTACATAGGTAGGTTAAACAATAGGAGAACCCCTTATGTCAAACCCATGTGTCAAACATAAGGATGGGCATTGCGCGTATATCAATTTCGGGCGTAGTTATTAAATTACGCGTTTTATAATGCGCCATGCGCTATATACTGGACTTTTCGAGCGATCGCCAATAGGGTAAAAATGCCCGGATGTACCGTTTTTGGCGAATTCTCATTCAACTTCCGGGACCTGTGTACTTCCGGTGTATACGGATGCTAAGTTACAGTAACCGCGGTACACACTTCAGGAATTTTTCTTCAAACTTATCTAATAAAAGTTAAGGTAATCGTAGAATTGTCATGGCGAGCGTTTCTCAAGACTTCAAGAATATGACCGTTCTGCAGCTGAAAGCTTTTCTGACAGAAAGAGGCATTCCATGCAACGGAAAACGCAAACTAGAATTGGAATTGCTAGTACGGAGAGCCGCTGAATGTTACAGCGTTATTGAGCCTTGCGACCGGGAGGCGTCCGGCAGAAAGCGACGACGGGTGCCCGCTGCGGACGGCTCTGTTCGAGACTTAAATGACAAAGCCGTATCTTGGAAAGCTGATTTGAGAGGTTATGCACGGCCGCCGGGTCATTCACCGACCGGTCAGATTCCGGAAGTAACTAGGTCACAAAAGCTGTCCCACATTGCATAGCAAACGCACCCCGATACCTGCATCCGGGCATTTTTACCCTATTGGCGATCGCTCGAAATTCACATAATGGCTCACCCTCTTCTGCTCAAACCAAGTCACATATTGATGTAAAATCACCGAATTCCACCTGTAATTTCTTTAAAATGTCTTTTCTATGAGATCTTGAATCCCACACAGTCTCCATCTTGCTATTCGAGCATGTACTGTCTGATTCTGAGCTAGAAAAATTGCCGAGATCATGAGATACAACAGCTAGAAGCTGTTATAAGTTTTGTTGTAGTTATCATGGAAGATAAGATACAACAAAAGATAAGATAATTTTCAGAATACAAGTTATCTCATGATATTATCTTCAGCGCGCATATGTAAATTAGGATCATGCGCAGAGTGAACAAAGCTACAACAAAATTTACAACAAAAGTTACAACAATTTTCAGAATACCAATTTTATCTTAAGTGTGGAGATACAATAATATTAGAGATAAAACAGTTTTCAGAATACCGCTCCTGGTTTCTATGCGGGTTTATAATATCGATATTATTTGCGAGTGAGATTTTTCCCCGACGTGTGAATGGTCGCAGTAAAAGCGAGATTCTGATCGCGATAAGAATCTCGCTTTTTCCCATGTGTGTTGGGGGGTTTTAAAGTTAAAACTAGGGGAACAATCATCATTCTTATTTTTTCACGTGTTAACCTAATGAAAGATGTCTCTTAAAAAAAACAGGAATAATTCATGGGATTTATAGTGGCATTCATTGAAAATAAAGGTTCAATAAATGATTTTTATAACTATCCATCCTTCCTCTCGTGCAAAGTCCAGACTTGAAAAATAGAGAATAAGATATAAAATTTCAAGAAACAATCCAATGAAACATCTTTTCACATGTTATACCTATGCCGAGTGTATTTTTCGCGCTTTTTTCACATGCAGCAATTTACGCCTGCCGAAGGTACTACGGAAATGAATACGTGAGAGTAAATTGTCTTGATATTGATCTTTGCTTTTAATCTATCATCTTTATGTTTTAAAAGAGATAATTAATTAAAGTGTAGCACCTACGAACAGATTTCAGAACTGAAATGAGTTTGTTTTCAATTTGTATTTGCCGAATTCGTATACTGTACGAGAATACCCGGAAAAGGTTGATTTATATCGGACAATCTTCCACTGTTATTGCATGTATGACGACATTCACGTCCCTAAATTCGTAGGGTCGTTTTGGGTCCCCGACTCCCCGGAGAGTCGGGGTATAGAGAGTAACAGTTTTAGGCGCCCAGAATTGTGACGTTAACACTTAGACTGACGTTTCCAATTAGGACCAGACCTTATGACCAACATAAACGCTAAAGCAACGGACTGAGTCACCATCGGGCCCCCTCCCCACTGGGATAGGACATTGGGGGAAGTGAAGGGTACATCCCATGCAGGGGCGGCGCCAGGGTATTTTGATAGGAGGGGCAAGACGACCTAAAGATGACGTCATATTTTTTCTCCATTAAATAACAGGGGTAATATAGAGTTATATGATATAAAGACCTCTCTTTTTAATATTCCTCTTTCTTTTTTCTTCCCTTTTCTTCCCTTTTCTTCCTCCTTTTCTTCTTTTTTCTTCTTTTTTCACTACTTGAAAAATCAAAGAGGAGGGGGCGGGGGCGGTAGCCCCCTCTGCCCCCCCCCCTGTAGCGCCGCCCCTGATCCCATGCTCCCAAAATCAAATAGCGTATACCATATAGCAAGGAGCTTGAAGCTCATTGCATATAGCCAATATGAGTATCTTTGATTAAATCTATATGACTGCAACGATATTTAGGGTTGAATCTCGGTTTCCTTTTTATTGACTCAGACTCTACTGTTCCAAGGCCTGTCCAAGGAAATTGTGAATTGCATTGGGGGCCTGCCAAATCAAGATAAAACGAGAAAGTTGTCTTCGTCGTGACAGTGTGCCCAGAATTCATTCCGTTGCCAAGGAAACGTCAACAACAAACAGAAATTGAGTCATTATTGCGTAATGTTTACAGCTCACCGAGTGCTCATAATATACATGTATATCAGGAAGGCGGGCGGATGTAACTCTAATAGTGATGTCTGAGTTTTCGAAACTTTGCAACAGATCCAAAAATAACAATTATTTATCATAACCTGTACACTTGTATGTGTCGTTGAAATTGTTTTGTTTACACTTTTGTTACTGCATTATGGGCTATACAGAAGAGCCTGAGTGGCGTAACAACGGGGGTGTGCCCCCCCCCCGCCCATCCCTCAACATTTAGTTTTTCAGATTTAAGATTTAGATTTTAATTTCATTACATTTTCATTTTTCAACGTATATAACAATAACTATTGCGCAGTTAACAATATACAAAATAATTGACAACAAAACTATGTGCAGAAACATTTTCGATTATTATAAGAAAAATAAAGAGCATTCTTGTTGTAGGGGAAAAAAAATAACAATGAAGACCACATTAGATTAATTATATGAAAATGATAATGAAAACAGACCAGTTTAGAAGCAGAGCTTGTAGAAGCGCTGATCCCTGGCAAAAGGTAAATCATAAATACAATACATAAAAAACTACACTGGGCTATCATGCAGTTATTTTTTTTCTGTCATAGAAAGTATCTCTGATACTTCACTCAAGCAACGCCACGAACAGGCTGTGCACTACAATTTTTACTATTCATTTTTTGTTTTTTTGTTTTTTTAGTGAAATATCAGAGATACTTTCTATGACAGCTAAAAATATCTGCAGATAATTTTTTTAGTTACTCCATGTATTCTTTTAAAGGAATACGAGCTCTGAAAAGGGCTGGTGATTAAGTTCTTTTGTTCTCGACGTTTCGAGCGGTATTCTCTAACCGTCTTCGGGAGAATGACCAGCCCTTATCAGAGCTCTTTGACAAAATAGTGCAACCCTGAAAACTGTCCCTACACTCTAAAAACAATCTAGTCAGATTCTACTAGAATAACTATTCCCACGGGCACCTGCACTACTCTGGTCAAAACTGCCAGCTTCTGGTTTGAAGTGAATAGAATCCTAGTCAAAATGAACAGAATCCTAGTCAAAATGCACAGAATCCTAGTCAAAATGAACAGAATCCTAGTCACAATGAACAGAATCCTATAGTCAAAATGAACAGAATCCAAGTCAAAATGAACAGTATCCTAGTCACAATGAACAGAATCCTAGTCAAAATGAACAGAATCCTAGTCAAAATGAACAGAATCCTAGTCAAAATGAACAGTATCCTAGTCAAAATGAACAGAATCCTAGTCAAAATGAACAGTATCCTAGTCAAAATGAACAGTATCCTAGTCAAAATGAACAGAATCCTAGTCAAAATGAACAGAATCCTAGTCAAAATGAACAGTATCCTAGTCAAAATGAACAGAATCCTAGTCAAAATGAACAGTATCCTATAGTCAAAATGAACAGAATCCTAGTCAAAATGAACAGAATCCTAGTCAAAATGAACAGAATCCTAGTCAAAATGAACAGAATCCTAGTCAAAATGAACAGAATCCTAGTCAAAATGAACAGTATCCTAGTCAAAACGATCATTGTATATAACGATCTGCTTTTTCACCGTCTTTCATCTTCATTGTACATAAAAGAATTATTTTCACTTCAGTCGCAGGGTCAGTATTCTTTTTATTGTATTTCAAATAATCTGTTCCTTTTCCTTTCCGCACATTACAATAAAACTGTAACCTATTTTTATTTATTTTTTTAATTTGTGTTTTTATTGATGTTTTCTTCTGTACTTCCCCGGGGTCATGTCGCATATTTAGTTTTATTCTCGTACATAATCATGCAAGCCTGTTTAAAATTATTGAATAATGTTAACGTCATGTTATATGCTCGTATTGTAAAGTTACATGTTATCTGTCATGTCTGTACGTGAAATGTGAGCAAAGCAATTTCCATGGGACAATAATATTGAAATTAATTGTAAAGCGGTTTACCGGATCAAAGATGTAGGAGGGAAAATGAGAGTTACCAACTCCCCGCAGTAGTACGGTTCATTAGCTACGTTCATACGGGACTTGTGGTTTCGAAACTTTAAGTGAGCGAAACTTTAAGTTAACGAAACAGAGACTCACTACCCACGACGAGGGTTCACACGGGCCCGAACCAACGATGCTCGTTGTTCTGAAACTACAAGCCGAGCGATCGTCGTTGTTTACACCGGAAGTCGATACTACCGATGGCGTGGTATAGTCACAGAACTCCTAAAGACGTAGAAAGCTCATACCCATTCCCAATGCACAGATCGCGGTATAGCCGTCAAACCCGCTGGAGGATTCGCTCGAGTGCAAACGCCGCCATATTGCTTAGTCCTCGATCTTTTCAACTTGCCCACCAGACCGTGTGCTTACCAATGCCTATTTATATTATATCGGATCTTCTCTATCAAAATAAATGGTCTTGTGCCTTCTTCACTTGAAATTTTGGAGTTGGCTTTTCCACTGAAGTTCAGTTGCTTTTCATAAATAAGTAACGTCAACTAATATCATGTACATTTTTTTTTTATGGAGGGGGAAGAGGTTGGTTCTCTTTCAATTAAGATACAAAGGTTAAATTTTTATTCTCTCAAGTTCAAGATAATATTAAACAGTTTTTTTTCTATCAATATCATTTTAGTTCTCTTTCAAGAAGGCAGCCTGAGTTTATTTGTTCACCGTCATCCTTGACACCCCCTCGGGAAAAAAAAAGAAGCAAAATACATTTTCATGTAGGCCTACACGTTAAAAAATATATACTTCCTCTTTGGTATCATGTAGATGACTTGCATAACGTTATACTTTTTGTACAGTGTCATCTGGTGTAAAAAGGCCTACAAATTTGTTTTGATTTAAGGGTTTGTTCAACATGCTTCTACCATGTTTCCTTTTATCTTTGATGATAATCCTTACATAAGTCAGGACTTTATCAAGTAAAGCATAATCATCATATAATTAGAACCTCAACTTCTACCACTATATTGGGGACTGCCGGTGATTTTGAATACAAGTACAGCACTTGTGCAATAAATTGTGATTCAGTGTTTTATATGTACAATAAGAAATATTGCTGCAAATTTCACGTGATAAATAACATTTTGGCAAAGAATTAGTCGAAAAATCAACATAAGGCAATTTCAATAACCATGTCCATTGCCTATTGAAATAAGCGAACATTACATCATAACAGTGATCTGTAAAAACAAGAATATTCTTGAGGGCTATATACATGTATATTGCAACGTACTGAAATACAAGTAAAAGACTTGCATAGTCAGGAGATGAATACAATAATATAAATTCCGCTTTCAATCAAGTTATTTGCCAAAGCCATGAGAACGGCGATGGCAAGTTAAGCAAATGGCTACAAAATTTGATTTTCTTGTCATTTCAGTCACCAAAATTGTTTGAAATGGTAAATAAATGTAGTACAGAAAAAAATTATCAAAATGAGCAACAAGAGTGGATGATGACTGCACTTCTGTAATAAGCATGAAAATGCCAGAAGTAACATTTGATAACACTCCTGGCAATTTATTTCAAGTATTACAAGAGAAATTTCCCTCTTTTTTTTTTTTTCTTGGTTCATTTCAATAGGCCTACTAGCATTAACAAAATCGAGAAATTTCAGTAAGATTTTATATCACCCTAGTGTTAAATTCCAACGATCAAACATTTTATACTGAATGTCGTTGACGCGACGTACGAACTGCATGAATCTGGAGAGCGAAGGACTAACCAAGATGGCGGATATCACGTAATCACGTACGAGCGATGGCTACAATTTCGCACCCGCACGAGCCTTCTACGTCTTTAGGAGTTCTGTGGGTATAGTACACATAGAGATCCTGTATGACCCGGAAGTTTAACACGAACAACGAGGTCATCGTTAATTACAAGCTTGCGAAACTTAAACTTTATTCTGTCCGAACTGTAACGGAGGACCTCCCGCTGCTCGTGATTTCGGCGTTAACCACGAGCTCACTTGTGGTTCTAGAACTACAAGTAAACTTAAAGTTTCGAAACTACGAGTCCGTTCTTACACGGTCTGAAACTACAATACAAGTTAACTTAAAGTTTTGAAACTACAAGCGAAACTTAAAGTTTAGCTCCCTTTCGTGTGAACCTGACTATTGTCTAGCCTATTTTATTTTTCTCGCAAGGGGGTTCTTTCTGTTTGAATCTATTGTTGTAAAAAGTGATATTTCCTGAGGAATTTTGGTATACACTACACACTACAATACATTCCATAGTAATTGAATCCGTCCGATTAAAAATTCTTACAAATAAACGTGATAAAGTGATGATATACTAGCAGTCCCTATATGTGAGTTGGCAAATATAAATAGCCTTAAAGGTCACACACACATACCCACGCACAATAAAGTAGATATCTCTGGCTTCGTTTCAGTAATTCACAAAGCACGTCTACAGTTCTCATTTCCCGCTGGAATGTTATTCACCTGATTATTATTCCCAAAATAGTTCAAGCAATGTGGTATAATTCGTTTTAGCGAAACGTCGTGGCGCGTAAGAACGCGGGAAAAACGCACATGACAAATTTGCTCAAAATCATAATTTTATTCTATAAAGGCAGACTCCAAATATTACAATGTAGAATTAGCAGTGGCGGATTTAGGGGGGGGGGCAATCCGGGCCCGTGCCCCCCCCCCTTTTGAGGGAAAACAATGCATTGTGCCCCCTCTATTTGCGATTGTGCCCCCCCCCCCTCCTTTTCGAGCAGCAACCCTTTTTTTTTTTTTCTTTTTTTTTCTTTTTTGCTTGTCAGAGAATTATGGAGGGGAACTGGACCCCATAACCCCTGAGCGACTTTTGGAGGGCTGGCGAAAGAACAAAAAAATATGGGTCTCCCTCCAAGCAGTTTCCCAAAGTTGACAATCCTGCATTTGTGTGCCCCCCCCCCCCCCTTATACGAAATCCTGGATCCGCCCCTGGAATTAGTATTCAAATATTTGAACAATTTTAAGCAAAATGATAAGAAATTTTTTATTCAGATATGTCTGATTCTAATTTTATAATCACATACAAAACTTGCAGTTTTCCTCTATGCGTCTTTCCTGCGTTCTTACGCACCACGACGTTTCGCTAAGCTAATACTGCAGCTGTGTATTTCTATGAGATACATGTACATATAGTGAGGCGTGTACGGTACCGAATGCCCCGCCGCGCTGGGTCCGCCTCCACGCTCTCTCCACAGACGTGTATTTACTATTTAGTCATATTTAGTCATATCAAGTATATCCGTTGTCATTATACAGGGCAGACCACAAAATTGAGACCCAGATACTATATATTAAATTTCGAATATGGGCCTACGTGTTAATCACACGACAGGTAGTTCGGGATCCATTGTTGACTCCTACTACTACTACTAGGTCGAACGTAATCGCAATGATTTGACAAGATTTTTCCATGGCTGTTGGCACTGGTGTGGAAGTCCTTTGAAAATCCATTCATATAAAATTGAAATTCTAAACTTTTTTAGTTATTCAGAATTCATACTGCGTTGCGAATAGAAGATCACACCCTCTAGTCCAGCGCATCATTGCTAGATGCTAATTTAACTATTTACGTATATATTAACGTATTATCTATAAAGCAAAATCAAGGAAATTAGGGAAACCTTGTTTCCCAAATCCCAACCCCTAACGCCGCATATAGACTAACTAGTCATTAGACGAAATGATTATTGGACAAAGTGATAACTGGACTAAATGGTTATTGGACAAAAGAAATGATGTTAGACCATTATGACAATTAGACCAAATGGCAATTTAACCAATATATAGAGCTATGTAGTCCAATACATGTATTATTGGATATTCTCAGTCACGTGTGTGACCCAAAACCAGAAAAATAGTTGATTTAAACCTAATTTTTCAGTATTTATCTTGTAGTACAAGTTTCTCATGTTGGATATTTAAATAACAGTCTTACCCCCCCCCCCCCCCCTCCCAACAGACGGAGAGTAATCATTTTAAATGAGAGTAGATACAATTTTCTTTCAGAGGTCAAAATTATATGTATAGAATGGGCGGCTGATGTTTCCCCCTAGGTAGATCCGTTTATATGCAGGGCGGGTTGCCGCCCCCTCCTCGCCCCTCCCCCGCCTCATCGAGTTCGTTTGTAATATACATGTATATCATAGTCCTACATAGCCATAGGAGTATGGCAGACGATTGTGACAATTATTACTTGGAGGGGAGACGACGGTGAAAGCTAAAATGTGACTGCATGTAATATACTTTCATGTAAAAATCAGTGCTCTGGGCTCTCTTGCATAAAAAGTTGCGATTAAACGCAACTCAAAAAATTAAACGCAACTTGATTTTCAGGATCGCGTATTTGGGACTTGCGTTTATTTTTTTGAGTTGCGATTAAACGCAACTTTTTTATGCAAGAGGGCCCTGATGTGTTTCTTTTTCTTTTCTATTTTTAATACAGTTAATAACAGAAGAATTGAGATGACGTCGCCAGACATGGATAAGCCAACCCTGATATCAAGTTGGTTTTTGAAAAAGCAGAAAAAAATAATTAAAGCGATGAATGAAAGTTTGATCGAAATACGATCAGAAATAAGAAACTTATGATTTTTTTTTGAAGTTGTAATCAATCAAACACAAATTGGCAACTCCGTGAATCTTGTGAGCTCCTCTCCCATTATTCTGTCCTGTACTAAAAAAAAAATCATAGATTTTCAGTTTCTCTAAAGAAAGTATTTCATCATACATGCACCGCACCCTAGATATAATAATGTTTTTACACTAAACCCTTTGAAACAAAACCTTTTCCTTCATCAACAACTAAAGAAATGAACATTTATGAAATTATCCGTACAAAGCAAATAGGAGAGGAGCTCGTGAGATACGTCACGGGGTTGGAGACTCGTGTTTGATCGATTACAATTTCAAAAATTCATAACTTTCTTATTTCTTATCGGATTTTGCTCAAACTTTCACTAATCTGTTTTTCTATATGTTTCTGCTTTTGTTCAAATCAACAAACTACCAGGGTGGAATTCCCCTTTAAGAACTCAATTTGTATCATCGACAAAATACACTCTAAAATTCAAATTTTAAATCCGACATTTAAAGGGTTGGAAGACTGACAACATTTACAAAGTGGTATATTACACTTTTAACATGCTGGATCCAAGAATATAAAGGTTAGATCCAGCACGATAAAAGTGTAAATTTACCATTTTGAAAATCTTGTCACTCCTCCAACCCTTTAAATGTTAAGTTAACATTTTATTTTTTAGAGATAGACAAGGCCTTCACCCAGCCCGGATGTTCCTGGCGCTTACCCCGTTGGATCCTTGCCAATAACAATACATCAACAAGACTCTCCAGCAAGTAAACGACTCCGCTCAATACAAAACACCTTTTTAATACACAAGTACAGGCCTATACTTAACCCATATTCTTTCGTGCATATTGTCGATATTGAATAGCCTTGAGTGGGATACTAATCAAATATACCTTGAACTGAGAGGCTCCAGTTAAAATTATGGATTCTCTGAGGTGACTGGCATAGCACTATTTTCTGAGTGGCGCAACCCTGAAGAAAATAGTAACTATGCCAGTCACCGAAGAATCCATATTTTCAGCGGGTGCCTCGAATAGAGTGCATGGTGTATCTGATTTATATCCTACAAGAGTAAGCCTGGATAGAAAAAAAAAACTAAGTGTCGAATCTAAACATACATAGGCCTATACACTGAGAGGCTCATGCACAAATATTGTCGCGATACATTGTCGCGATATCGATAGCTTCGAAATATCCAGAATAACAAAAAAGTGACTTCAAAATATCGATATAGCGAAAAATATTCGAAGGTCTGACGTTACGCAATATACATTTTTTTTTCATTATGAAAGTATTTCATATCACGTGAGACATTCCTGGCCAATCCTTGCACGAGAATTTATGATGTAGGATTTAAAAGGGTATATATCGCACGAGCTATGAGCATATTTCACGAGTCGGCACGATGAGTGCAATATTTTCAAAGCGAGTGCGATATACTCTTGTGTCCCACGAAAGAAAAGCCATTCGGTATTATAATTATTAATTGCATGATATGGATCCTAGTTACTCAATTACAATGCAATTACCATTGCATGTCCTCATGTATTTGTATTGACTTCAACATTTAAGGTAGAAAAATATTATTTTGTCCTTACCCTAGAATCTTACAAGGGCTGTGCGGCGTGCGCATACATCCATTGTCTTAACATTTGCGTATTTCATGAGATATGAAAATGTATTAAACGGTTTCAAGAATTTAGGCAATGTTATTGGTAAAATGACATCACGTGACCGTACAAAAAGTTCCCATAAAAAAAATAACTTTTGTTTTGTAGCATTCTCTATTGTATTCATTCAGTACAAATGAAAAGTGATATACCTCTTCATTTTTAATTGATGTACATAACATAAAAAAATTATCAGAATGTAAAGAAAATTATATAGCCTTCAAAAATACATAATATATCGATATAATATATCGATATCGCTTAATTCCGCTAGCGCTTGTTTTGGACAGATTTGTGCACAAGATTAAGATCAAGCGCGTAGCTCCGGCTGGCCAGTGTTTATTTTCTTGATGAAAGTGTGGAAGAAGTATACAAGAAATGTCCCCTGAAGAGGATTTCTCTCCAAAATAGGACCAAAATGCCCTCATATTCGAAATATGACTGGAAATAGCTATCTTGAAACATTGGAGTTTGAACCTAATTCTGATGTCACTTTGGTGTGTATATAGTCCCACATAGCCATTTCTGTGTGCAGAATTTTCCTCTAGAAGTGATATCCAGCAAAGTCACTTTATCACGTTGATGATTCCAAACCATCACCTTTGTACTAAATAATCAGCCTCTCTAGATAACTATATACACCTTTATGTGTGTAGACGTGACCGAGAACAAAACAAAAATAGTCTCGTGTAAGTGTTTAATTCACTTTCACTCCATTAACAACTCTTTCCTTTTCTTTCCTTTCCTTTTTACTTTTCTAATTTGGATTCTTTTCACGCAAGAATAATCAATAGCCTTTCCACAAAGGCCCCAACATGGTGTTACCGAAAGCCTTCAATTGAAAATACTCACCAAGGACACATATAGTGGACCGCACATGACCGATTCTCAACTCCGCCTGTTTGCAAAATTATCGTGCACATGACAATGGGTAATTGTACAAAGGTTCAGACAGCCCTTCGGATCATAATATTCCAAAAACAGTAGCGTATAGATACAGGAGGCACGGGGGTAGCACGTGCCCATTCAATTGAATGGCGAAAATTAAAGATAAAGAACAAAAATATAGAGAGAAATTGGAATAGGAAGAAAGAGAACGTGAAAATAACGATGATGCGACCACTGGCACACCCTCCCCCTAATCAATGGACTTCTCAATTCGCGTATCATCCGGGGAATAATCCCCCCCCCCCCCCCCCCCCGGAGCCCTCCTATTGGACCAAGACGCTACGCTACACATGCAGAGAAAACGCCTGGTTAAAAAGTATCGGTGGAAATTATTTTCCGCGTATAATCGCGTTATAGTTCACCGGGAATTTGGTAATATTTAATTAGAGAAGATGCGATTGAAATAACCACGCAACGGGGTGAAAAATTACCACATTTGTGTTGGCTACCGGTCAACCTGGAACTCTGGTAAAGTTTAACACTTTTTTGTGTTAAAATTTTACAAGGAGTTTTTTCAGTGTACTGTTCAAAATATACCAGGTTTATATCTTCCTTTCAATTCATATTAAGGTCTGTCACTCTTGAGAATTCGTAACGTAACCATAATCCTGGGATGTCTCTTCCGGATATTTCTTTATCTTGTTTCAGGAACTGCATGTTTGTTGTAGTGAGCGCAGGATAATGGATACGGTCATAAATAGTGGGCAGTGTCCGGACACTTGACATGCTTAAAGGTCATGTAAAGTTTTGGTAAGCCCTCAAAAACTGTTCGTCAGATTTCTTCAGTTTTTGTTGATAAATGGCAAGATACTAGCAATATACTAAGACACTGTGAAGATTTCGCCTCCTAAAGTTTAATATTAAACAAATAAGAAGCAAAAACTAATTTACGTGCCGGGACAGGCACGTAAAATCCCAACAAAGGCAGCATGTGCTATACACTGTACACACACACACGTGTAAAACCAATAATGAGTAGCAACACACAGTGCACACACGCTGTCTCTTTGCGAAGCCCCGAGATTGCTGTGCGGGGAGCCGTCGGGGTGGAACGGTCCTAGCATAATGGCAGTGATCAAGCATTCCTTACAGATATTTACACTGAAAATCACCAGAAATCATAGATGGAATACCAAATGATCTCTTCCAGACATCTTTTGATACAAGGAGAACAACATGAGACTATATTTAACATGTTTATTCCCAATTTCCTTTCTGCTACCAATACTCTACATGAGCAGGGAAAGAAAAGCTCATGTACAGTTTCGGTAGCAAAAGGGATATTGGAAAGAAACGTGTTAAATATAGTATAATGTTTTTTTCCATGTATCAAAAGATGTTTGTACAAAATCATTTGGTATTCCATCAATGATTTCCGGTGAATTTTACCGTAAATATAATTATGTAAGGAACGCTAGATCTCGGCAATACACTGCCCTACGCTAGGATTTTTCCACCCCGATGGCTCCCCGCACTATACGGCTTAATTCGCACGGAGAAAGCATGACTTGTGTGTCATTTGTGTGTAGGTTTTGAACGCGTGTATGATGTATAATCAGTTTATATCCCTGACCCGGCACCTAAATTATTTTTGCCTCTCATTTATTTGATATGCCACTTTGGGACGTGAAATCTTCACAGCATCTTTGTATTGCTAGTATCTTGCTATTTATCAACAAAGGGATTACCAAAACTAAACATTACCTTTAACAAAAATAAATCTGTCATGTTTGCCTTTGGATTTCAGGAAAAAAATATGCATCAAACTGATCAACCACCAACCACCATGAATGTTTTTCATTTAAAACACTTTCCAACAAACGTTTCTACATATTCATGACATATTGCATACAATGTGCCGTTTGGAAAAAAAAATTGTCATTAATATTTTCCAACAACCGATTAAAAAGATTGATGAAATATTGCATGCCAACTTAAACTCAAATTACAGTCTGAAATCATCTGTTCAGATAACTAACCTGTACGTCGGACCAGGGAAATACATACTGCGTGTGTGTATTCATAATAAAAAACGACATAATTGTATTCCATTCGATATGAACTTTAAATTATTTTTAATGCCCTAGTGGAATTTGGACTAGCTTAAATGCTTTTCTGTAGGATCCCACGGTGAGTGAGTATTCACAATTGAAGGCTTTCCGTCACACAATGTGTTACCATGACTGTGTAAAGGATTTCGATATGAATTATTTTTTTGTTAACCCTTTTACGGGGGTTTTGAGGTCTGGACGAAAATAAATCATATAGGAACACAATTAAAGTAGCATTATAACCATAGCACTCTAGAAATGCGGTCGCCATCTGACGACCTCCCCGCCTCCTAGTGAAGGGTATCGCTCATCAATACAAGTGTGAATAAAATCATTTTCGCTTCACTCAAATTACTAACATCGATCTTGTTGACACTGATCTTGAGTTGTGGGGTTGGTTTTGCATTTAGTTGAGAAATGTTAATCATTATATATAAGCCTACATGTAGATAGCCCAGCTAGGACTATCGAGAGTTTAGCATAATAGTTACATACAGGTATAAACATAATTACGAAAACTTGCAATAAATCATCATAATTTATTGAAGAACATAATGCTTTACTGCACGTGGTCGGAACTTCCTCCTCGGATTTCTTTAAATGAATTCGCTTGTTGCTCTAACATAACCTACGTTTATTTCACCAACATGATTTGGCAGATAATTCCTAAATTATACAAATACCATGAAGTATAATTAGAATTCTATTAATAATAATGAAGTACAAGTCGAGGAGGGTTAGCATATTCCCAGATGCTAGGCAGTGAGAACACACAAAAGAAATTCAAAGCAATTTGAAATTCAAATGAGGTATGTGCCCTTATAAATAGGGCCCGTGTGCTGTAGTAGTCATCTTTTCAAAGGGTGAAGAACAGGTGTTGAAATAAACAATGAATCCCCTTTCTTCTTAGGAAATTGTCATCAAATTCCATAAATGATTAAGTTTTTGGTTGTGAAGCGTACCTTCATTGACACTATGCACAGACTGAAATTCTTCCAAGGATATTTCCATGAACATTCAGTTACACTGGTAAACATCATCTTCTGCGCATATTACTTTAATGGGTTAAAGAATACAGGTGTTAAAGATCAGGCAATATTGCTTCACTTCAGTATTACTTTTCACTCTATAATGTTTTAGTATTTGAAAGAGAAATGGAAAGCATATTCCATACCAAGCATGGCTTTCTTTAAGCCTGAATTATACTAATTAAGATGTGCAACCTTGACATAACAAGCCACGAGACGGGTTTCGTGATTACAAGTCATTTTTACACGAACAGTAGTATAGGGAGGGGATCTTCCGAGAAGATTCTTGAAGGGAGGGAACCCTCCTCGACTTGTACTTCATTATTATTAATAGAATTCTAATTATACTTCATGGTATTTGTATAATTTAGGAATTCTATTACATAACATTCGTACAAGTCTTCAGAGGGTTAGCATATCGTTCAAAGCCAAATCACGGAAACTGTCGCGTAAAAGTTTTATGAAAGACCAAGAAATGTAACTTTCAATCATAATTATGACTGTTTTAACAAACACATATACTCAAAGCCATAAAGCTTCCCCAACAAGCAAGGAGATAAAGATTTCCTCACTGAAATGCAATAACATACCTTTATGAACAATATATTGTACCATAAAGGAAACATAATGGAGCTTAATATAAAAGCATACATAAAATAAATTATTTTGCTACAAGGCCCACATGGATTTCTTAGATATCATATCGATCACGAAAGTGCCACTTAATTTTTGTGGCACAATGATGTTGAAGCTATGAGCATGCTAAATAACTGAGGAGCTTTCCGTCTAGCATGAATTCATGAAGATGGACTTCTTTGAATGGTGGAAAACAAAAATTGTCATTCTTTATAGATTGTTATCGACATGGTCCTCATGAGACATAAATTTGCGTGGTCGATATTCTTCATGATTAATACTGAATAAGGTTCACTGTTGGCTAGGTAGAAAAATACCTCACACCTCGTTCTCAATAGGAAGGGCTTGGAGCATTTGATAGAGATGAGGGTAACATTAAACTCGACCATTGATATTACAAACATTGAGTGTAAAAACAGAAGTCGAAACGTGATACAATACACCTGAAGTTTAAGTTGTTATTTTCATAATAAATATCTCATAACCTAGAAATACTGCTTGACTGATTGAATGAATTGGCTTATAATGTAAACTATTACTGAGTCATGTGACACAAATATTACATGCACACCAATTGCACGTTTTGACTAAAATGAGCTTAATCTGATGTTCAAAACAGACAACTGGCGTGGCAAGTTGATGTGAAACCGTTCACGTATCTACACTGATACCTTATCTTATGTGGTGGTTAATATCCCTTTCATTTATCTAATTTCAAAAAAGAGTTTTTTCCCAACAGATAAATGAGAGTGGTCGGCTATATACAGTCATGATTAAAGGACTGACTTTACCCAAATTCTGATTGAAATGTTTGAGAATCTTTTTTAAACGGAAGGACTAAGGTGTGTGTGTATATACACCCAGCATGGTTATTACGTGCTGTCTCGTCACGAGATAACAATTAAGGAAAGATAACAATGAAGACTTCTTTCTTCTTTTTTTTTTTTTTTAAACAACACCAGCTATCGTTCATTGATAGTGCCAATAAAAAAAGCTTTGACATGTGCTTATGGATCTGTCCAGTCTGTATTTATATTGAACTGCACATTGTACCATTATTGAGAAGCTGCTTTAGGCTTGACTCGAAACAAACTGTAAAAGGATTGTGAGATTACATTGTGATCCTGAAAACTAATTTAGGAATGTCAATTACAAATAAAATGATAGGTCATTAATTAAACACTTCGTATAGCCAATGCTGTGCTTGCCACAACGCAAGCCTTATTAAGTGAGACTGTCTTCAGACTGTACTGCGCAGGACTCTAACTAGTATGAGGACAAAACTGAAGGAAAACATACACTTTCAATTAACTTCATTCAAAACATGAAAATTCATTTTAATGCGGGAAAACGCCATTTCAAACACTTTGTGTAATAGCAGACTAGTAGATGATTCATTCATGAATGGCAGGTTATATCATGCATAAATCACAAGCACATTTCCCGACATATGATGTAGTGTCTGGAATCACACCTATCTTGACTGGACAGATAGCCCAATACCGCACTAAAAGCAGTGTGACTGTAGAGAAAACAAAGTTCCAAAGATGAAAAAGGGAAATTCCATCATCAAAAAAAGGATAATTGCATTAATTTTCTATAGTTATGCCAAAGGGTTTGACTCAGAATTACATTCTTGAGACTCCTATGTTTTACAACAATTACATCCTCCTTGAACAAAGATAGAAAGAGTAATTTTCTCCTGTCGCCAAAAAGACTCAGACTCTCATAGTATATAACTATGAGGTATGGGGGAGCTGCCTTTCTTGGTAAAAGCTCCTCCCAGATTGCAGGGAATCTGGAAAAAGCACCGCTACTACGTTTGCCAGTGTAACTTTGTTGATGCTCTCAATCCTCCTGAACTTAGAAGTGGAGGGAAAGTTATACATAAGTCTAGGTCAACAACAGCCTAGCTTCTATACTGTGCTCTCACATGAGTCATATAATTTTCTTCCAAAAGGAAAAAACACTAACTAAAAATTATGTCCACTCAGGGATCATAAATGTATAGATGTTCGAGCTTGAGATTATTGCAGCAACCAGGCCATATCCTAAGCATCAGTAAAATTTTCAGGAAGAAATTCACCTTCCTCCTGGTTAAATATACAACTCAGCAAAGCTGAAGGCGCCGCATGCTTCGCATGTCGGCTTTTTTAAACGCAATATGTAGAAAACAAGTCCACAAAACTACCACTCAGGGAAATAGGCCGCATACTTCGTATGTCGGCTAAACACAATTTGTGGAAAAACACGTCCACAAATTGGAAAACTTGCTTGACGACTACTCAGAGAAGCATGCCGCATACTTCGTATGTCGGCTATACACAATTTGTGGAAAACACGTCCAGAAAATGGAAAACTTGCTCGAAGACTTCTCAGGGAAGCAGGCTGCATACTACGTATGTCGGCTATACACAATTTGTGGAACACGTCCTACAAATTAGAATACTTAACCAAAGCTGGTTCAGCAAGGCTGCTACACCAGACTTCAATTAGAACCTCAGCTCTCCGGCCTGCTGGTGGTTGCTGCAACTGTAAGCCGGTATAGGTAGACGGGTGCTCTGCTGTCCTGAAGTTAATGCTGGACTACTGCTCACTGCCGTGACACACAGGAAAAGATGACTACTACAGCACACGGGCCCTATTTATAAGGGCACATACCTCATTTGAATTTCAAATTGCTTTGAATTTCTTTTGTGTGTTCTCACTGCCTAGCACCTGGGAATATGCTAACCCTCTGAAGACTTGTACGAATGTTATGTAATAGAATAAAGAAGTCTTCAACCCATTCGTGTAACTTTCGTGCAGTTCTGTGATGGGGGTGGGGGGGGGGGTCTACTTTATTTTCCTTCAGTACCAAAAGGCATGTAACCCATGCAGTCTGTCCTCTGAATCGAAACCGATCGAATCCCTGATTTTTGCACAAGATACACATTTTATCAAGTGTTGGGTCTCTCTTATATCAGTCATGACTGTAATCATTGTCTCCGTGAAAGCTAATCCCCGGGCGTGGCCGCTATATATACCACTCACTCATATTCCCTTTATATGCACATATCACGGCACCTAGTGTGTTAATTTACACACACCCCAACTAAATGGAGACAAAACAAAAAACCCCAAAACAAAAAAAAACAAACAAACCCGGCGCCATCCACGCGAGTTATAAAAGTAAAATCAAGTACCTCCTTGGTCAAATCACATACAGGCTCGTTTACATTCATTATTCATAGCTTAAGCCGTCACTATCCACTCCTTAAAGGAGAATGAAACCCCAAACTTGTATGCACTTTAACAGAAGCAGAAAAATCTTAGAAGCATATCACTGAAAGTTTGAGGAAGACGAATAAAAACTTTTTAAAAAGTTATGAAGCTTTTAAAGACCTAAAATCGCTTAATGAAATTGGCAACATACTCATTATGCCAATGGGATGCTAAGACGTTTTTGTGCTATTTATAGGTAATGAATTAGAAAATTATCAGATTTCAGCTTTTAAACAAAAAAAATTGAATTATCAACATTGTGCTTGAAATATATTGTGAGGAATAAATTTATGAACACCACCTATAATACAGAAATCAAATTTTCTAAGATATATTCAAGGAAAGTGGATTTTTACAACATTATTATTTTGTATAAGGCAATTGGAAAGTGTGGCACATTTACATCACAGCATCTCATATATTCATTTTCAATATTCCCATATATTCAAATTGAATGATAAGCGCCTTAAAACCCAAACAAAAACAAAAACAGCATCTCATTAGCATAATGAGGACATTGCCAATTTCAGATCTCCATTCATTTAGCGATTTTAGTATTTCAGATATTCATAACATTTTTATTAATTGTCCGTTTTTCCTCAACCTTTCACTGATATGCTTCTTTGATTTTCTGCTTATATTAAAATGCATTTATGGGGGGGGGGGGTCATTCTCCTTTAAAGGGCGATCCGACCTTGTTAATAAGATGATTTGTGTGAAAGCAGAAAAGTAAGAAAAACAGGATGGTGTTGGTGTAAGTTTGAAAGAAATCAGACAAAGCACAAGAAAGTTATGGATGTTTGAAAAAAGAGATCATTCAATTTATGCGAATCTCAAACTGGCAATTGGTGACTCGATTAATTGTGACATACTGGCGGTCAACTCTCCCGTATGTACACTAAGATATTATCATTAATTTGCGGTTTTCTCCTATAAGTGCATTTTCCCTCGGGGCAGTACTCAAAATAAATTGTAGACAGAATGTTGTAACAAATCCTCATGAAAGGAAGAAGATCCTAATGAGTAAAACAATGTGGAAAAAAAATGACAATTCAGTCATTTTGTGTGCTGGAGCCACTGAACTCTACACTACGAGACACACACACTCAAACACGAGTACCAACAACAAAATCATTCACAGTTTCATTTGATATTCGACGAAAACAAACCATACGAGTGATAGCAAGAACGAACAGGTTCACCTACCTATCGCGCAGAAAGACAGAAAAGTGGCGAGGTACAGAACCGTGGCCATTTTGGTGAGGGTATTGCGAAGAAAGTTTAAGCTCCACTCGCGTGCAGACAAGCTTTATACAGCACAACTGTATTCACATAAACAATTTTTAATAGTGAATCTCCTCCCAGTTCGCCACGGCGTTGCTGTTTGATCGTGGGTTTGTGTGCGTAGGGAGGTCAGGTTCACACGGTGGGAGCTACACAAGTTTCTATTGTAGTTTCAAATCTGTGTTATCTTGTAGTTTCAGACCGTATGAACGGACTCGAAGATTCGAAACTTTAAAGGAAAAAGAAACTCAACAAACATTAGCTGATAATCATGTGGGAAATTGTCAGCCTGTTCAAAATATCTTGAAAATACTCTTATTTGATTACTCAGTAAGGAGAACAATCTCTCTAAAGTTTGCAGATTCCTTGCTAGCTTGCCATTTGGAAAAACTGTGATGTCATAGTAGTACATGTCCATTTACCTGGACACAAAATATGATGTTGAATTATGAATAGCTATTGTACAACTAAAGCCACCAATGCAAAATAGCAGCCATCTTGGTACCCCCAGCATCTCGCACAGGTGATATCTAGGAGTAGTTGTCTGAGGTCTTTGTTCCTTCTTTGAAGAATTGACAAACCTTTGTCTGACCAAGCAACAACTTGTGCATATCAAATCCTGCTTATAACAAAAGAAACTGCCCCACCTATAAAACAGCTGAACCAAATATCTTGACACAAATAGGTTATATGACAGGATAAAAGTATCTTCATTTGAATGTACATGACTACAAGAATTGTTTATTACGAGAAACTCCAGTGTCATATGCATTCCACAGGTGATCATGAGTGTCATCGTAGCTAGTATACAGGTCAGTGGGTATCTCACAAATAGCACTGCTCTGACAGTATTTTGTAAAGAAAATGGCAGCCCCCATTGGATAATGTCTAGCAAGGAAACTACAACTTTTAGAGACTTTATTCTCCTTCTTAAATAATCAAATAGACGTAATTTCAAATGATTATAGGCTAATGTTTGTTGCCTTTCATTCCCCTTTAAGTTCTTGTAGTTCTTGTACCACAAGCGAGCTTAACCGGAAACCACGAGCAGCGGGGGTATCCGTTGCAGTTATGGACCGTCAGGAAACAAAATAACCTATATAATTTAAGCAAACTTGTTGTTAACGATGACCTCTCTGAAGATCGCTCAACTTGTAATCTTATAACAACGAGCGTCGTTGTTTCGGGCCAGTATGAACCCTCTCGTTGACGTTTCGTGAACTTCAAGTTTCGAAATTCCCGTATGAAAATAGCTACAGGAGGTCGATCAGTTTTTCGGATTTGGGTGGGGGCAAGATAGCCTAACGTAACGAACTTCATATTTTTTTAACGCCTCTTAAAATTACCAGCTTCTCCACGATTACATGAAACGGAAAATTGGAGAATTTTCGAAATTGTTTTTTGATTGTTTGGAAGGTTTCATTTCCCGAGTTTTGTATCATTTTTACTTATTGTATGCTGTACCTACAGATTTATTGGCGGGAAAACGATATTTCCCCCCTCCAAAAAAAAGAAAGAAAATCCTTGGGGGCAACTGCCCGTATGCCCCCCCCCCTCCAATGATCGACGCCCCTGCCTAGCTATAGTCCTTGAAATATTATGACGAGACTCTGGTATGTGTAGGCATAATCTGGAATTGTTATAACACCCTGCTTCTTTGAGTTCCTTTCCTGTCGGTTACTCTCCAAATGTAAAAGAGTGAAAAGCACTCAATTTTGTCAAGTCGACTTGATGAGGACGAGAAGACAAGAAGATGAGATACTGGATCTTGTCAAGTCGACTTGATGAGGATGAGAAGACTGGAAGACAAGAAATACTGGATCTCATCAAGTCGACTTCATCATGATGAGAAGATGAGAAGACAAGATCCTAGATCTCGTCATTTCCACTCGATGAGAATGTGATGACAAGAAGACAAGATACTTGATCTCGTCAATTCGACTTCATCATGTTGAGAAGACAAGAAGACCAGATACTGGATGCGGTATCTCATCTTCTAATGTCTTCTCGTCCTCATCAAGTTGACTTGACCATGTTGACGAGATCAAGAATCTCATCTTCTTGTCTTCTCGTCCTTATCAAGTTAACTTGACGATATCCATAATCTCATCTTCTTGTCTTCTCACCCTCATGAAGTCGACTTGACGAGGTCCAGTATCCATGGTATCTCATCTTCTTGTCTTCTCATCCTCACCAAGTCCTCACCAACTTATTAGACCAAATGGTTATAGACGAAATGGCTATTGGCCCTAATGGTTATTGGACGAAACATTGATTGGACGATATGTTGGTAAATGTACATTGGACCAATTACTGATATGACGGAATGAATTTAGACCACATGACGATTGGACCAAATAGAATTGGACCAAATTGCAGTAAACCCCCTACAGGGCCTACAGTAACATAAATAGAATGAAAGAACTATCAATAGATGGAAGAGGGCGCTAATCCCAGTAAGCATACACTTGTAATGGGTATGCCTGAATAATAGTATAACATGTATAAATAGAAGAAAAGAAGAGAGGGAAATATAAAGAGAGAAAATGATAGGGAACTTAGCGTAAAGAGGAAGGAAGAGGACTGCAGCATACAATTGCAAGATTTGATGCATGCGAGTCACTCAAAGAGAAAATGTCTGTATGTGTGTATTTTTAGGAGGATCATAGTTACCTAATCATAATTATGATTATACATAATTATACATAATTATTGATTGTAAAAATAACTGTACGCTGACTGCTGTCGATGTCAGCAGGGCTAGATTTCAATGAATCAATCAATCATTTATTTCCACTGAAAAAACATATTACAAAAAAATTAATACAAATCAGTGCAATGAATAATAGTGGCGGGATCATGGAAAGCACAAATGGGCTTGTTAAAAATGACCCCTTCATACAAAGTACATAAAAACAGAATTATAAAAAATGATAGAATATCAAGTGTACTTAAGTTCAAAACACTAAAGAAAGAAAAGAAGAAAAGAGGGGGAAACATTTACAATAATCTAGTACATTTAACGTTGTGAATCAAGAAGATGTCGCTTATATGATCGTTTACATTGTTTTACAGTCTTACTATTCTTAAATTTAGTTGGGAGGCTGTTCCAAAGGATTGGGCCATTATAAAAGATTGAATTTTATGTTACCGATGTGCGATTTAAAGGAAGATGGATATTTTGCGCATTCCTAGTATTGTAATTGTGAATGAAACAATTTAGAGTGAAATAGTCATTATAAACCAAAGGGAGAAGGTTGTTAGATAGTTTGAACATGAAAATTGCGGTATCTAGAGTTAATAATTCATGGATAAGTAGGATTTGCATTTTCTTAAATAAGGGTATAAACTTGGTAAAAGATACGGGGAATGTGTGATAAGGCAAATTCCACGTTTCTGTAATTTATAAATTCGTTCAATATTTATTTTAGAAGTAAAACCCCAAACAATATTACAATAGTTTATATGGGAAGAAACAAGAGAATGGTACAACATTTTCAAAACAGTTTGTGGCAAGAATTGCAATCTATAAAAAAATCCCAATATTTTTATCTAAGGTTAACATATATAATTTACATGGTAGTTCCAAGATAGTTTTTCATCAACAATTACTCCTAGAAATTTAGTATTAGATACTCGACTTATTTCTTTATTTCTGTAGTATAAATCTAGATCAGAAGGAATTGTAGTTTTAGTACCAAACATAACATAATTAGTTTTATCAGTATTTAAAATCAACTTGTTGGATTTCATCCAGTTACTTATTCTTTTCAATTGGGTATTTATAAAATCAAATAAAAATGGTAGAATCAGGACCTTTACAAAAAACGCTGATATTGTCTGCAAATAATATATAACTCAAATTTTGGGTTGAGTATAGCAAGTAATTGATATAAATCAAAAACAAAAGGGGACCAAGAATAGATCCTTGTGGTATTCCATAACTAATTGTTTTTACTTGGGATTCAACTCCATTAATTAATGTTGATTGTTTACGATCAGTTAGGTAACTTGATAATAATTGTAAGGGTCTACCCCTAATACCATAATAATATATTTTTTGTAATAAAATTGAATGATTTATGACATCAAATGCCTTTTTATGTCTATAAATATAGTAAGAGCATATTCCTTATTATTAATTGCTCGGTTTATACTATTGATTATATCCAGTATTGCTGTGCTGTGGTATGTCCTTGTCTAAATCCAAATTGGTTATTAATGAGAATATTAGGTCTTTCAATGAAATTTATGAGTCTACTGTAAATACATTTGTCTCATATTTTAGAAAATATGGTTAAGACTGAAAGTTGTCTATAATTATAACATCGTTACGTTTACCCTTTCTGTAGATTGGAGTTACTCGAGCTATTTTTATTTTGGTTTTTTTGTTTTGTTGTTGTTGTTGTTGTTGTTTTTTTTTTTTTTTTTTTTTTTTTTTTTTGCTTCAACACGTATTTCAACTGGCGTGACTTGTAGTTTGCAACCTTGCAGAGACCCTAATTTTACACTTTAATAGAAAATGTTATGTCTTGAGAGAAGCCTAACCCAAGTTCCCACTGGCTGTGTCAGGAGCAACTTTAAACAGGGTCTATACAGCTGCGGCTCAGACACACTGTTATCCGTTTCTATTGACAATGGGTATTTGCCTGCAGCATGACTTGAGTCTCTCAACACATTACACATATAGTCGAGAATTAGGGTAATTGAAAGGACCAATGAGTCGTGATAACTCCTTGAAAGAACTAAGCATTCAGGAAGAAATTGGCTGTATTGACTGTATCCGTTTTTAGTTCAATTTGTGTGATGGCCTTGACCCGTAGACCATAGTCTTTTAAATGTAGAGGCAGTGTTTAGGTGATTTCTGTCCTATGTAATTGTTTGTTTATTCATCTAACTCTCTAGGGTGCGTTTATACTTTCTTGAATGAGTGTTTTGAAACGATCATCTACTAGTTTGGCATGTTTATGTCGTTTTCCGCCCGTGATAGCCTCTATCTGGAGCTCTCGCTGATCACCCCGTCTCGAGTGAAAGTTCATGCAAGTCCATCCTGGTATTTAGTTGGTTTGTTGTTGTTGTTGTTGTTGTTTTTTTATTAATGAATGAATGAATGAAAGAACTTTATTACCAAAAACTGATAACAATATAGCATACATTTGAAAAGCAAATCTTTGGTAATAGGACACCACTAGATACTGCTAGCAGGGTGTGGCACCCTTGAGACAAATACGAATAATACACTTACATTATAAATGGATTTCATTCCTTGGAAACAGTTTCTATGACATAAAATAGACTAGCTATGATGGTACTTACATGGGTGTTGAATATACTCTTGTAATAAATGATCTTTTGTAGCTGTACAAAAGGAATAGAAAGAGCATTTTCTTCTGATATCTTTCGGCAGACTATTAATTTTCGTCATGCTCTGTTCTCACTCTAGGCAAGAGTAGCGTTTTTTAGCATCTTTCTGCCTTGTACCATATTGGTTATCAAAAAACTTAATATGATCATATATTGAATGAGGCAGTTGCTGGTTTATCAACTTATACATTAATATTGACACTTAAAATCTGTACAATTTGAGAATGTGAAAATAGTTGATATGAATAAAAGCAGAAAATGAGAGCAATGAAGAGCGCTCCTTTTCAGGGGACATTCCTACTATGATAACCTTCCAAACTGACATAAATAGAATGAGATAGTTTATCTCTTCCAGAGCTCAACCTCCTCTTTAAACTCCTTTGTAATCATAATTCATGACTGGGTTTATACAAGCAGTGCTCTTTATAGGCACCTTTACTTGCGATTCTTTCATGATTTGCTTTTATAACATGCAGTCGGACCCAACTCCGGAAAACCGAGCACGATTTTCCCCATGTCTTTTGTACACACTGTCTCGCACTGAACGATGAGGGCTCTATATTCATCTTGCTCCATACGCCGTTTTCGGAGTATATACCTGTGCTCGGTTTTCCGGAGTTGGGTCTGACTAACATGCATCACAATTCATTCTTGATTAATTATTTCATAACTTGTTATGAATATCTTTTCCTTTCGTTATGATATTTGTCTTTCGCATGTAATTATTCTTTTCAGTGTTATAAAGAAAAAGAAAACGATTAACTTTGAACTTTAAACTATGTCCTAAGACCATTATCGAGCTTTTGAAGATATTCTGTGGAGGTCAAAAGACATATCTAAAAACGAAGAGCTTCACCTTGGTCCCAAATTATATCGATGTAGAAAACTTTAAATAATCCGAGTCCTTACTCAACACGACTCAGAATTTTGATAGAAATCCTATAAGGAATTATTATTATTATCATTATTATTATTATTATTATTATTATTATTATTATTATTATTATTATTATTATTATTATTATTATTATTATTATTATTATTATTATTATTATTATTATTATTATTATTATTATTATTATTATTATTATTATTATTATTATTATTATTATTATTATTATTATTATTATTATTATTATTATTATTATTATTACTATTACTATTATTGTTATAGAGGTCGTGGTCTAGTGGATACGTCTCCGGAATGTGGATCACATGGTTCGCGGTTCGAGTCCCATTGCGGCACTGACGTCCTTTGGTAAGACATTAATCTACATTGCCTCTCTTACCCAGGAGATTATTTGTGAGATTGCCGAAAGTCATTGTGATTGTTTTTGCCATTGCCCTACCTGCATGCATGTGAACGGTGCAAAATGGTAGGAATGCTCCCCAAGAAGTGGAGATGGTGCACACTTGTATGTGGGCTTGAATCCAATGACCAGGGGTAATAAATAACATTGTAAATTGTAGAGGGAATACAAAAGTTACCCCCCCCCCCCCGCAACAAAAAACAAATAAATAAATAAATAAATTCTCTCTCTCTGATGCATTTTGGAGCTCTAATGGTTTCGAAGTATACAGTCACCAATTTCTTTTCATGAAAAAAGTAACGAATAATTTAGAAATCATTTTTCCGGAATTCTGAAGTTACTGATAAATCATTGGGGGTGGGAGTCAAGAATGACTCCACAAAACACTTTTAATCCTCAGACGTAAGTCATTAATAAATTATAAGTAAATTTAAAAAATGACTAATCATCCGTGTTTCATCTTACAGTTTGAGTGGCTTAAGATTTTCTCAAGCACCTACATGTATTTGTCACCAAGCCCATACATGTTTATGGAAGTATCGTTGGTTTAGATGGAAAGATACTCCTACTGTACATGCTGTAAGAGTAACAATAAGTTTACGAAACTGCAATGTGATCATACGGTAGATGCGGGGGATGGAGCACGTGCCCCCACCCCTCCTCCATCGGAAGGAACATATAGAGAAGGAAAAGAGAGAAAGAAATGAAAGGGAGAAATGGAACGTAAAAAGAGGACCCCTTTTACCCCCTTCCCATAATCGATGGCCTTGTTAATTCGCATCTCATTTAAGGAGTAACCCCCCCCCCCCCTGATTTTTAAAGACTGAACCAATGCTACGCAATTCCCTAAACAAGTTTATCAACTTCAAGCAGAAGAAGGAATTAAGATGAACGAGACAGCATGCTCGTACACAATAGACCGCTTCTGTAATGTATACAAATTTATGCACATAATTATCTGAGCACCTAGTGACGAGCTATCCATTAACCTGCTTTATATAAATAATCCTCAACGCTTGGAATCCAGTTTGCATACATTATCTGTTGCTATGTCCGGCAAGCTTTCAGGTTGTCAAGAACAACCTTTGTTTGAAAGGTATGTATAAAAATTTGCATACATTACCGAAGTGGTCTATTCCGCCAGATTACCCAAAACTGCATGCGGCTTAAATATCAACCAAGGAATTTGCTTAGACTCAATCAAACACATACCATATTACAAACATGCCCAACAAGTCCATGGCGAAGATATGGGGGTACGGAGAGAACATCCCCCCCCCCCCTCCCCTTCATCAAATTGTGGGGAGGGAGAAAAGGAAAGGGAGAAGATACAAGGATGAGAACAGAAGATGATAGCATCTCTTCGGGCATTATTTTCATTCAGACAGGTCACGAGAATGGCACGCCAATCTTGAGGGCGGTCTTTCTCCAATCTCGTGGGCTGTTGGTTTCGAGGTTGTCGGTCTAATGGGCCGAATCCTAACATAACATAGTAGAAAGGGATTAGGCGGAAGGATGAGAACAGAACGTTTGTTGAGAGCCAGAAGGGCGTTAATTTGTGTTAAAGTATATGAGTTAACGCCCTTCAAGCTCCAAACAGACGAGAAGATAATAGGATGATATATGAACCACGCGGTGACTGAGTCATGATTACGATATTCTATCAAATTTTATTAATTAATATTTGCTTCAACTTGAATAATGGCAATATACATTATAGTAAAATACAGTCATGTTACTGCACACATGTCGTTACGACATCGGCATCTGAGAAATCACTTTTCACATCTTTGTCTTTCTGTCTTTTTAAAAATTATATAAACAACTAGTCATAATTCGTGATAAATTATTCTCTCAAGCATCAATTTTCAGAACTATGGAGTATAACATTGACAGAGAGGGTAGAACATGACTCGGAAAAGAAAATCTAAATTAAATTGATCGTAAACTTTAAAAGACAATTAAAAAGTACTTTATTTATTGTGTATCCTCTTTTCCGTTTGACAATTCTGATGAATTTCAGAGCAACGTTCAACGTCACCGAGCTTTTCACATGGTATTTTATGACATTTGTTTTAAAACACATTTGTTAATATAATTTTTTTTTTAAAGCAGTTAATAAAAGTATGTGAGAAATTCCTTTAACAAATTAAAATGATTGCGTTGTTTTATTTATTCACCTTTTTTTCTGTAAAAGAGGTTATAAAAATTAAGAAATGAAACAGTAGCACTAATTGAAGAGATGTCCGTGAGTACTCGCATATATACAATAATGTACACAATGTCAGCACCAATTATGCAAACTATCTGCAGTATATTCCTTCAAAGTTGCCCCCTTCCCTGACCCTCAAGAACAAAACAGACCGAATAGTGCTATGGCCAGAGATTCGATCATGCGCCCTCTTTCAGCATATGCACTATAGTTTTACGAGAGACAGCGGCCGATAATCATGGATAAGTTCTCAATCACGGTGCAGATTTTTTTTTCTTCTTGCGATCGAAAACAATAATTTAATCATAGAAACACTAAATTTAAAGTTCATTTCAACGTCTAAATATCCTTCTAAGTTTTATACAATACATGTAATGAATTGACGTAAATAACATGATAATCAGAGATGAGAGATGTAGTCGAGTTTGATTTTGCATGATTACTTCTGAAAACTCGGAAGATATCGGAAAGAGGGGACACTTCGTAGTATAGAATGGAAACCGTCTCGGTGTTGTTTTTAGCACCTTGGTTTTAGAGTAAATTGGTGCTAAACATAGTTGCCGCCTCCTTCGCTAACGTTCTTCCACATCGTGTAGGAGAGACCCATGCCAAAGACCTTTGGGTAATGAAAAGAAAGAAGAATTAAAAGAAGAACGCGGAATTTTAAAAAGCATCAGAATATAATAATAATGATAATACTAATATTCCGTTCTTGTATAGCGCATATCACATTATGATATAACGTCTCTATGCGTTTCCAAAGGACTTTGGATATTATTACCCCGGTTTTATATATGACAGATTTACATTTACTTTACAAAGTTCTCATTTTGAAATTTGAGCATAATTAACAAGCACAATATACTTCCGTTTTCAGCGGAAGCATCAATGAACCTATTAAACAAAAACCCAGCAATGACTCGCTTTATTGTACATTTAGTTTGTTCGAGTTTTTGCACACTGTCTTCCTTGATAAATAACCTTCATGTATACTGCTTTCAGTCAAATTTTAATTGCTGTCAGACTCTGACAGGATATGCTGCTTTCGGAACAAAGAACAAAAAGGTAGAAGAAGAAACAATTGAATTAGAAGAAGAAGAAGAAGAAGAAGAAGAAGAAGAAGAAGAAGAAGAAGAAGAAGAAGAAGAAGAAGAAGAAGAAGAAGAAGAAGAAGAAGAAGAAGAAGAAGAAGAAGAAGAAGAAGAAGAAGAAGAAGAAGAAGAAGAAGAAGAAGAAGAAGAAGAAGAAGAAGAAGAAGAAGAAGAAGAAGAAGAAAAAGAAGAAGAAGAAGAAGAAGAAGAAGAAGGAAAAGAAGAAGAAGAAGAAGAAGAAGAAGAAAAAGAAGAAGAAGAAAAATAAAGAAGAAGAAGAAAAAGAAGAAGAAAAAGAAGAAGAAGAAGAAGGAGGAGGAGGAGGAGAAGAAGTAGAAGGAGGAGCAGCAGAACAAGAGGAAGAAGAAGGAGGAGAAGGAGGAGGAGGAGGAGATCATGGAACTTACCTGAAAGATGGCGATGATTACACAAGCAATGCCCACGATATGTGCTTTAGACTCCAATTCCATTATGATTGCACCTTTACAACCCTGTAAGAACAACAACAAAAAAAAGTTTGTCGTCATTGTAACCGATTTCATCTTCATCCACGTAACCTTGGCAACCGGTTTCATCATAACATGGTTTCTATGGTAATAACACCTACCTCCTTGTGATTCTCATCAACATCATAGAACTACCCCTTTGCAAATTGTGTTCATTTTGACCCATTTTCAAGCATTTCAGTGACGTCATCTTTAACATTATTTTTATACCATCATCGCTTGTATAGATTCCTTTAATATTTTCATCATTATTTATAGCAACTTTTAATATTCTTTTTATATTATATCTACTACATTCACATTTCTATGATTCCATCAGCTTTCCTCTTTAAAATGTAAGTATTTGAAGCCTGGCCTATTTCAAAATCGGGGAAAAAATTGCAGTAGGAATACGACACGCGTACAGGCGATGGTAGTACCCCCCCCCCCCCCCCTCTCCTGATTTCTAGATCGCCACTCTATTTTTATGGAGGTGTAAATAATGGCGTAGCCAGAAGAGTATGGGCATTACTGAATTAACAACTTTGCGTTTTTCATTTTTTCTTTTTTTTTTTTGGACAGGACATTCGACACTGTCTTTGTCGACAAATATGGAATTTCCTCTGCTGATGCACCTCCATTATTTATTCATCAGTATATTTTTGTTTCGAAGCGCTCTTTTTACCAAAAAATGTGAAAGCCATGAAGGAGTATGGACGTAAAACAACAAAAAAGGGAAATCTTAGGGAGACATGCGGATCCAGAATTTAGAACTGAATTTAGATATGGTGCACGCCAAACATTTAATGTGCATACCAATGGGAGTTGTCGTATATCACATTCAACGCCTGCTTCTCTGGCTAAGTTACTTATAATTATAGGGGCGACCCTTACCATCACAAATTTCTCCGAGTTGACGTCCCTCCCGCATCCCGGAGAGGGGAAGAGGCAGCATGAATCGGGGGTCTGTCGGGGTAGGTACATGCCTCCCGTTGATTTGGCCCAGTCCGTGTCATTAAAGACACCGCAGCATCCAAGCTGAAAAGGGGGAAGAAGAGAGTAAAATTTTTACTTTTTAAAATTATCCTGTCAAGTTTATTATTTGTTTAAACTCACTTGGCTTTCTTTTGTACATGACATAGGCCTTTGTCTTGTCAACAAACATGGCAAATACACATGGGTGCATAAACCGCGGAACCGGGACTGGGGGACTGGGGGCTGCAGCCCCAGCCTTTTACCTCTTTCTCAAAAACGTTTCTCGGCCCAGAACACTTAATTACAGTCCACCTGGCTTTGCGAATATAGAGAGCGGTTGCCCGAGTGTTGGTATTGTAAAGTTCTCATGGGCGGCAGCCCGTCAGCCCCCCCCCCCCTTCCTCCGCCTGGTACGCCGGAAACAATCAGAAAGAAAAGGGGAGATGAGTAAGTTTTAAAGTAGTAAAAATAGGGGGAGAAAGACACGTAGTAGGGGCGAAGCGGTAGAGAAAGTAAAAGAGACAAGGAGGATGACGAATTTAGAGACGTCATTAAAAATGTGGGTCTTTGTGAGCAAGGGGGGGGGGAGGGCTCAAAATATGCGTCTGCAAGTCTATCATGTTCATCTCGGTAGAGTTTTTAATCTAGGCATTAAAAAAAAATCATAAGCGTCGTAGGCAGGGGTGTCGATCCGTGTTCATGATTGGGGGGATGACCGGCGATGGAGCGAAGCCAGTGGCGTATAATTATCTAGGGATTATGGCGCCCGGGGCAAACAGTGAAGTTACGCACAACCCCCCCCCCCCCCCCCCCCCCCCCGAGTGCCCAAACTGATTTACGTTATTGTAGCGAGGGAGTAAAGCGACCGAGCGGCAAATTTTTCAATTTGTAACTCTAAAATACCCCAACTTCTTGAGCATTTTACCCAGGAAATTTTGCAATTGACCACTGCAATTGAGCGGTAGAGAAGCTCGAATTTCATACATTGATAAACGGTTTTCTATTCACTCACTTCTACAATCGGGAGCAAAACTAACGAAAATCCTATAGGCTTGAGAAAGAGTCGAGAAATTCAGCAAGGCTACCTGAAGTTGAGATTTCTTTCAGAAATTGTACCTATGCAAATGCTGTTTTATACATTTTATATTGGAGGCGCACTATTTAGCAGGATTCATATGAAACTTACATGATATAGCGAGCAAAGCAATTACATCTTTATTTTTTCAAATTTTGAACCCTTTAAGCTATTTAAGAACTATAAACTGGGGGCGCGAAATTACGAGATCGTGAAAGAAAATAATTATGCGAGGGAGCAAAGCGACCGAGCTTTGGAAAATTTTCGCATTTCAAACCTTCAAAAACTAGATTTCTAGTGCATTTACACTGCGGATTTGGGGGCGCATAACGTAAGGATTATGATTTTTCTTAATTTCCCAGTTTTTTTTCTTTCTCTCCTTTGCGTTTTTTGCGCCCCCTCCAAGTGCCCCCTGCCCCCTAGATACGCCACTGAGCGAAGCGACCGAGGGGGGGGGGGTTAGGGTGTGGGAGGGGGTATCCCTCTCCCACACCAGGGACTTTTTCAAAAATCTGTCTATAAAACTTGCATTTTAGAGCATCCCAAAATGGTTTTTAATGAAAAGAAGGAATGCACGGATCCACGCCAGTGGACGGAACCCCTTAACTGAGAATAACAATGCGAGCGCACAAATTTTCTTCGATATTTTCGTATTGAAATTATAGCATTTCCTTACTTCTAATCATCAAAGAATGTGATGGTATTTTAAGATCAAAGATAATGAGTTTGGATAATTATTAGTTTTAAGTTAATGTATCATAATTCTTTTTTTTTTTATCCAAACATATTGGGGGGGGGGGGATGATAATACAGGCCATCCCCCCACCTCAAATTTTGGGGGGATATATACCCCCATCCCCCCCCCCCCCTCCCAGGATCGACATCCATGGTCGTAGGGGCCTTGTTGAACCAATTTATACCCTGGTGTGGTCGTATGTCAAAATATGAAGGTCATTTTTCTTGCTTGTCGGAAAACAATTTTTCCCATTCTTCATGTTTTTTTCTGTGGGCGAAATAGTCGGTAATATTTTTCAGGGGCCCTTGGATAGAACAGAAACAAAAAACTAGAAAAATAATGTAATTGTATATAACATATTTTATAGATTCTATATAGACCTCGAGAAACATTTGGAAGATGAAAAAGCTGCCCAGAACGAAAGAACAAAACATTTTTTTTTAAAGAAAACTTTATTAAAAATTACGTAAGAAAATTACCAATATGGTTTCTTAAAAATCAAACTATGGTCGCCAAGACTTTCAAGAAATCAACTCAAGGACAATTTTCATTATACTATTTTTTTTTTAACCTATAGAAATCATGTTCGGATTATGTAATGTTCGCACAGTCAATATGTGATGGACAAGGATATTGAGATTGCCTTAGGTCGAGTCTTTGCAGTTGCTTTGTATCAATGTTTTTAAACAATGTGACACAAATAACGGAAATAAAACTAACCGTGCCCTGCATCTTATCCCAAGCCTTGGTCAGTCCAGCCTCTCCCGTGGTGTTATACTTAGCTAAGCCTCCAGCTCGCATCTCATTGGCTACGTACTTAGCTACCTGCCATCTGTATGCAAAGCCTAGACCACCGGCTGTTACCTCCAAGATGAAGACAAGGACCATGAAGATGAAATACTGTCAAGACAACCATAAAGAAATATATAAGTTATTATTTCAAATGCAGACAGTGGCCTAGATATGGGCGGCATTGGGCATACCCTCAATCAAATGGTGAAAAAAAAGAAGGAAAAGGCTAGACCACCGGCTGTCACCTCGAGGATAAACACGAGGACCATGCTGGAAGGATAACAGAATTAAATGACAAGGACATTGAATTATTTCTTTATGTACAAAGTGGCGTAGCTACGGGGCGGCATGGGGCACGTACGTGCTCCGTCGATGTCGATTTTGGAGCAAACCTTCCTCTGAGGCATCGCTACCTGCTTCATTGCTTTGCGTTTGTTCCTAGAGATTGCGCCTGGGTGACATTTTCGTGCGTTCATGTGCCTGAATTAAATACCACCTCATCATCATCATGATGCTCATGTGCAATGAGCCTTACGATAGTACCCATAACCATCTTTAATAATTTGAGATTCGTCATTCTCCGAGTAAGGCCGGTGCCCCCTCCCCATGATGCAAGTGCCCAATAAATACTAGTACATTGCCTTACGCTACGCCACTGAATGAAGTCATAGAGTATGATTTTAAAAAGTAATGCTTAATGACCCTCATCCCTTCTCTACAACAAAAAACAACAAACAAACAAACAAAAGGGTAGGCATCGTAAGCAACATACAGGAGTGTATGTTGATGGCACCTTACGCACCGATGAAAGATAAGGCTAGTAGTATACCCTAACCTCACCCCTCCCCCATTATAAAAACAAACAAACAAACAAACAAACATACCGTAAGCAGCATACACTGGTGTTCCTTTATGGAACCGTAGGCACCGATGAAAGATACGATCAGGATGATGATCCCAGCGATGATCAGGACATTGGCAACGTTCAGGAAAGGCATGCTGGGAATTAACGTCATGAACGGTCCCTCTTTGATGTGCAGATGCGCCCCCGCGCCCAGAATGGCTCCTCCCATTATCTATGGTGTGCAAGTTCGAGGTGATACAATTTTACCAATTATGATTAAAATAGGCTTATCAGGCATTGGGATTTTTCCCGAGAAGCCTTCGTAAGATACCTCGAGCAGGTTTGTCAGGATAGCGCTAAAAAGGGACAGGACTAAGGTAATCTGGAATGATATGAATTATCTCCCCCTTTTAGTTTAAAATAAATAAATTATTTTAAAAACGAATTGTAAAAGTAACTGGCTATAATAGTCAGAAGTTGACTGGTTGCCACTAAGAACCAACCAACCAACCAACCACAACAACAACAACAACAAAAACAATGTCGGGTCCAGTCTACTTAACCGGGAAGGGGGCGGCCGTGGGGGCAAACGTATGGGGGAGGGGAGCAAAAGGTATATATATATAATATATACTTATCAATTCTAACAGATGGCCACGTGTCCCTGAATCAATACAGGATTATAATTATGACATGCAAAATCAAAATGCAGAGTATACTTTTATGCCCCCAATATTCACTCCTTTAATGAGACAAGCAGAACGACAGTATCATGGGCTTTTATTTTGTTTGTACCTATGAATTTTGATTATCCTTTTCTTAATCATTGTTACCCCCCCCCCCCCCCCCCTCCCTTGATTTACCGCTGTTGTTAATCTACCAAGGTGTTCACTGGGTACCTGTAGAAAGGAATTCCTTGAATGCTGTGAGCACCGAAATCGGTAGCCTATAGCTAGAGCCGATGTACTACTGGAGCGCCTTGAGCACTTTGCGTGGGGGGGGGGGGGGGATTAATTATGAGGGCTATATGCAAATACCCATCGTTGTTATCATTATTATCATCATTAACTTAGGCTATTTATAATCACAAATACTTTGTATAATATAGCATAATAAAACTTACTATACGTAATCGACTACAAAAAACTAAATAAATTTGTTCGGGAAACAGATAGCATACAAAAATGGCAAAGGAAACATTTCATAACAGAAGAATGTAACAAAATGACATGTACTGTGTTTCTTAAATAGTAAAAATTTTGCCGTGTTTTCAAGGGAAATTTCCTGGCAGTCAGGATGCCGGGAATGCCCGGGGTTTTTTACAGGAAATCAGCATATATTTACAATCGCCCGACACAAAATTACATTTTTTTTCCCTGTAAAACAACAGTACGTTTGTTGGGCGATTGTAAATATGTGCTGATTTCCGGTAAACCAACAAACTTGCTGTTGTTTTACAGGAAAAAGACTGTAAAATTGAAGAAAAAACGGCAATAACTTGTAATTTCAAGGGCCAAAAAAACCTGTAGTTTTACAGTTACTTTTTACAGTGTACATTAATTTCTTCTGTTATGAAGAATGTAACAAACACAGTATGTAACTTTGAAACACAATATAATTTTAAAAACCTACTTACAAAGAAGAGCACATTGAATGCCACCAGCATATATTTGGTGCAATTAGTATTTCCTCTCATCTTGAAACTTTGTTCCTGCTTCTGGATGCTGGGGTACTATAGGGGTGTGGTGGGGGTATGGTGGGGATGGGTGGGACAGGAAAGGGGTAAGCAAAACAGGGGTGCAGGTAAGAAAGAAATGGGGTATAAGAGAGGGGGTAGAAGAGTGTGGAGGTATGATGTGGATGAGGTAAAAGAGGAATGGAGAAGGGCGGATTGGAACAGAGCAATTAAACAAGAACACACAAAAAAATGTCATATTTTTTATTTAAAAAGTTATTTTAGAAAAATGGATATTTTTGACTTTGTTAGTAATTAGTTAATCGGTACATGGAGAGTTGCTCGCATACGAGATAAATCACAAAACCGCCAAACATGATAGCAATTATCAATTCTTATTTGGTCAGCTTTACGATATAATGGTTTATATTATAACACGAGGAATCACACTAGTTATACAGGTCGGCTCCAGGATTTTGTAAAAAGGGGGGGGGGTGTCATAATTCCCCAAAATTCTGCTAGGCTAAACATAATTTGGGGTGTTTGACTTACAACAAAAAGAATCTTTGACAAGCAAAAAAATAATAATAAATTGGGTATAACCAATAAAATAGTTATCAGGTAAAAGGGGTTCCAATACAAAAATACTTACGACAATCAACAAAAAATGGGGTCGGACCGCAGTGACCCCCTCCCCTGGATCCGCCCCTATTCTCGGATTAGGGGATGTAAGTGATTAAAGTTTTATCTTTGATATATCCTTCTTGTTTGTCATCAGAAATGACTTTTGTGCCAAAATAATATACAAATGTTACCGACTTTTTCCTGCTATACTGTCATTCTATATTTCGTGTGAGGGCATTAATATGGATGAAGGCGAGGGTTAAAAACTCACGGGACGGACGTTTTGCTATCTCTTTTATGTGTCTTTCGTTTGTTTGGGTTTTTTGTCGGTCATGCTCGTAGACCGCCAGTCTCGTGGAACTTTTGCAAGGCTTTCTATGTTTTTCTACAGTTAATTATGTATTTCTTTGTTTGTCGGTCTCGTTGACTTTTTTTTTCCTTTTACTTCCGGTCTCTTTGGGTTGTCGTTATGCTAGGATGTCCCGGGTGTTAACATTTTCAGATCTGATCATGAGTTATTTATATTGCGCACGTAGTGTAACCGCAAACCTTCGATCAAGGTTTCATGAAAGAAAATTGCGAATTTCATAATTTTTGTAGGAAGAGCCTATCATTTTGATTGATAGATCCTAAGAAGATAATGATTAGCCTGAAATGATTGTATCAATAAGTTGTGATAGACCTTAGCTTGGATCAGACGAAAATATATCGCGGATAGACATGATACTTTCAACGTTGTTAATTGTAAACGTTAATTGTATACGTTAATAATCCACAACCTAAATGGTAATGTCTTGGACATAGCATCAAAATAACTTGGACTTGCCCATTCTGTATTCTATTTCAGTCAAGTTGTATATATATTTTTTCATATGATTGTTGATGATTTCTATATTCTTTCGTGATAATGTACACTCTAAAATCTAAAGTGTTAAATCACCATTGAAAATGGCCGAGGAGTGACCATTTTTCAAAATGGTAGATAAACATTTTTTAACATGCTAGTTGCAACCCTACAAAGGCTGAAACCAGCATGTTAAAAGTGTTAATCTACCATTTTGAAAAAAAGCCGTCCATCCTAGGCCCTTTTAAATGGTGATTTAACACTTTCGGGTTTAGAGTGTATATATATACCGTATTATATGTTTATGAAAAGAATATTAATGCATATCAATGATGTTTGATAAATAAAATACAAATAATACAAGCTGATTATAAGTTTATAAGAGGTAGTTCTATAATAGCTGTTATTGATTCAATACATTTCCGTGAAACGGGCTAGCAAGATAACGAACTGGCCAAGATATATCATACCAGACCCATCTACAGTGGTGTAAATTCGTTCCATAGATATCCAAGGAGTGGGGGATGATCCCTGAGCCGAGATTTCCGGCGCGAACACACTTACGTACACACGAGCTCACATCCACCCACACACGCACACACAAACTTACCAATATTTTGCTTATATTTGTACACATTAAAATCATTTAAAGAGAAATTTTTTCTTTACTATAAGAGTCAGTTATATTATTTTTTTCAAAATTTTCAACAACTGATTTTCCTTGAAAAGTGGGGGGGGGGGGTGTATACCCCCACCCCACGGGATTACGCCCATGCCCATCTGTAACAGACGTTGTTAGCTCCCCCTCCCCAACTTCCGACACCCTAACTCTCATCGCATATCGGAAGCTCGAAATTGAAGTGAATTTCCGCTGGGCTGTTTACAGCGGTCTCGAGGCGAAACCCGCCCCGTGAGTCACCCATGGCAAACGAGGTGTTCCTATAATGTCAGGTCTAACCGCCCTAAGAGAATGCTGTTGGTTCTAGGGATCTCTCATATGCCTGCATGCATGGCTACAGTTAAATCTGTGTGTATCTCTGACCTCTAAAAGGAACAAGAACACTGTTTTATAGACAGGTTTCCATCCTTCACCCGAGTGGTCCACTTTCTTATTATTATACTTCTTCACTATGCCAGCCCCCCTCCCCCTTCCCCCCTCCCCCTCCCCAATATTTGCTTCTTTCTACTTCGGACCCATGACGTCTATACAGGTATTCTATTTTCTTGCGATCAGCCTGTTACCCACATTATATTATTTGGCATTCATGAACATAAAATGGCATCTGTATTTGTGAAAAGAAAATGATATCTGTATTAATTTTATTAACATCGTTATGCACAAATTGCAATCAAACTCAAATAAAGTGCCGTTCGTAATAAGATGGAAAGATAAACAACATATTTTTGAATTATACATTCCGTTCCCAGCACTGCTGGGCTTACTGCTATCAAATGTGGCACTACATTTACTACTCATAACTATACCATCGCTACTACTACTTCTACTGCTGCTGTTAATTTTGTTATAATCATTGTTATCATTAGAGCGCCCCCGCCCTTCTGAAGTGAAAAAGAAAGAAAGGGCAGAGCGAAAGTATTGTGTAAATCAGCATTTATGTCTGAGCTCTGATGAGGATAAAACTCACAAACCCTTCCTTCAGTGTCTTATTAAAAGCAAATTTAGATCTTCTCAGTGATTCAGGAGCTGCAAGACTGTACAAGAACAAAACAAAGGACCCTAAAGTATGAACTTATGTCATATACTTACCGGTATGTAAATCCAGTTATACTGTTCTTCTTCACTTTCTATACAGTTAAATCGCTGTATAACGTCGAGAATTAGTCCTCATAATATATGATATACCGGCGTGTATGTATTTAGGACAGATGCTTCATGAACAGTAAACGTCTAGAGAATAATTAAGCCCGGATGTTATTGCAAAGTGTGATCTTTCTAATTTGGTCGATTTGAAAGATGATGGAACTTGAAGACAGTCGTTACAGCCAGAATGATACTGCATGAATGTGCTGTGCACAGCGCAGGAAGCATCGACACGGAGGAAACGACTGGAAGTGCGTCAAAGTTGCACAAGAAGTCCTCATTAAAGTTATGTTAGTAAGCTGGGCTTAAAAATAAGCTCGATCGTGGATAAAAGTAATATCCCAGTCACACCAAGAAGACCGACAGCAGTCCGATAGCCGATCGAACGGAAAAATGACTAACCGCGTATATGGCCAAGCAGCGATCGATTTGCAGTCGGTTTAGCAGTGCGACTAACGTAGACAGTGTAAGTATGCAGGGATTTGTAGATTCAGCTCTGAAGATCATGGATAAAATAAGTAAGTCACGGTTACCGCAGAAATGGATTAGTGAAATGGTAAGAAATCATAGTTTATGAAGGGCGGGGTATAATAAAAATTGAAGCAAAAATAAAATTTGGTAGAAATAAAGCTTCATAATTCCAGAAGCAAGCACTACAAATAGTACAAAATCATTTTGTTAGGTCTACAAGTTGATTATGTAAATGCTCTTATGAGTATAATTGTCAGACTATTATTCCTTACTTAAGCATTGGGGAGGCGGAGGGGGTTGTCGGTCTAAATTTTCCTACAAGTTATTTTGAATAAGCAACATAAACATCAACTAGTGTTCTCATGATTATTTTCAAATTTGCCAATCCGGTGAATAGGTGTTCAAAATTTTTTATCGTCATAGTAATAATGATACTAATAAACCATTCTTGTATAGCGCATATGACATTACATAGGCCTAAGTATGTCTCTATGCGCTTATAGGAAGAAGAAAAGACAAAAATTGGGTTACTGAGTTCCTATTATCTGTTTAACATTTGGAATGATTGTGTTTCAAGGGCAGACTTACACGTATCTATTGTATTAATGTTTCTTAGAGAGTCGGGGCTGCATGGGCAAATGAATGTTTACCATTATGTCTTTGTATGAATAGGAGGAACAATGAACCAATACTTTTCATATGATCGAAGATTTCTTGTTGGTCTGTAGGAAGTGAGTAAGTCATTTAAATAAAAGGGAGCTGGTCCATAAAGACATTCATAAGCTAATAACAGTATCTTGTACTTGATGCGAGACTGGACTGGTATAACCACATTGTAAATTACGTAAGACAGGGGATATTGAATCATGTTTTTTCGTACGTGTGACTTGTCGCGTTTGCTGAATTTTGGATAGTTTGTAGTCTTTGAACTTGGTGAAGTGCATGGTAACTGAAAAAGGAGACTATTGCAGAAATCAAAATGACACATAACAAAAGCTTATTGTCGAAGGTTACCCCAAGATTTCTACATGTTTTTGTAGCTTCAATTTGCTTTCTATCTAGATCCAAATGAAAGATTGGGGTCGTGTGTTTAAACCGAGATGAAACATGAAGGAACTCTGTCTTACTGCAAGTTAACTTGAAACAGTTTTGTTACGACCATTCTTTGACTGCTTGAACACAATTTGCTATCTGCACTGTAAAAAAAATGCGACATGTGACATGTTTATTTCTGTGACAGATTTAAAAGCGACGTGTTTATATATTGTACGGGATTAAGAGCTAAACACATGTGTTTAAGAGCTAAACACATGTGCCTATTTTTTTCATCTTTCAGCACGCCTTAGGTGTTTACTAGATAAACATGTTTACCTTTTAAATGGTTCCAATGTATAGGCTAAACACAAAATGTTTACACCTTAATCATTTAGTGTTTACACCTGTTTAAATACTAAACAGTGTGTGTGATTATGGTGTAAACACCACGTGTTTATATATTGTAGCTAAGTTAAGAGCTAAACACATTCTGTGCTTATTTTCATCACGCCTAGGTGTTTATTAGATAAACATGCTTACCTTTTAAATGGTTCTAATGTATATAGGCTAAACGCCAAATGTTTACACCATAATCACACACACTGTTTAGTATTTAAACAGCTGTAAACACCAAATGATTATTTTGTAAACATTTGGTGTTTAGCCTATACATTAGAACCATTTAAAAGGTAAACATGTTCATCTAGTAAACACCTAAGGCGTGCTGAAAGATGAAAAAAATAGGCACATGTGTTTAGCTCTTAAACACATGGGTTTAGCTCTTAAACCCGTACAATATATAAACACGTCGCAGTGTTTTAAATCTGTCACAGAAAAAGTGTTTAGAAACTAAACAAAAAACTAAACAAATTTAAAAAAATCTTGACCGTTTGAATGCAATATACATGTATCATTGAGTATCACCAGCGTAAAACATCTTGAATATGTTATGTTTATCAATCAAGGATTCTAGTGGAGAGGTATATGATAATGTAAACAGGACTGGACCCAATACGGATCCTTGCGGTACTCCCTTGGTGATCGTGAGTACCTGTCCTGAAGACCGATCATTTCCAATGACTACATTATATGAGTACGTCTACCAATTCATGCCAATTAAGCGCTTGACCACAAATTCCAAATCTCAGTGATAAACGTTTAATTCTTCAGATTTCCTGTATGGCTTTATTTACTAACAATTAACAGAATATGTGGACATCTTACACTTTAGTATGGGGGCACTTAAAGGGAAAGTCCACCCTGATTACAAATTAGTTTTAAAAGAAGCAGACAAATTAAAGAAACAGATTAGTGAATGTTTGAGCCAAATCTGATAAGAAATAAGATTGATTACAACTTCAAAGATTCATAACTTTCTTATTTCTTATCGTCTCTTGCTCAAACCTTCACTAATCTGTTTCTTTGATTTTTCTGCTTCTTTTAAAAATGTTTAAAACAAACTTTAATCAGGGTGAACTTCTAAAGTTCTAAATCAAACATATTATGCGAGAGCGAAGCGATCAAACATTTGGAAAATGTCTCCTGGGTCTTTTAAGAGTGTATATACAGGTACCTATTTCTTTCGATGCTCTCAGTCTCAATAAACGCGAGCAATTGGACCAACAGTTTTTTTGTTTTTTTTAAGAGTGTGAAAAGGAGAAGTAAAAGAAGGAAAAAAAGAAGAGGAAGAAGAAGGAGAAGGAGGAAAAAAAAAGAAGAAAAAGAAGAAGGAAAAGAAGCAGAGGAAGAAGAAAAAGAAGAAAAAGAAGAAAAGAAGAAGAGGAGGAGGAAAAAGAAGAAGAAGGGGAGGAGGAGCGGAGGAGGAAGAAAAAAAAAGAAGAAAAAGAAAAAGAAGACGAGGAGGAAGAGGATAAGAAGAAGAAGAAGAAGAAGAAGAGGGTGAGGAGAAGGAGGTAAAAGAAGAAGAAGATGATGATGATGATGAAGAAACATTTCCAACGCTTGAAAACACCCGTCATTTCCGGTATTCATCTCATTTGGCGAAAGTCTTCCATTTTGGATGTCTTCTCAGCAGACAGAGTTTTATTTTTCGGATTTCGTTTTCTTTCAAATTTCAAACTTTAGGTCTGTAGGTCGATTACGAAGAAAGAAAAAATGACTAAAACTCGTTTGTACTTGGTAGTATGTTTTTCGGGGTGCAAGTTTCCACTTTTTTTCCCCTGAATTATGGGAATGATCTTTACGACTGGAATCATTTTTTGTTTTCATAGGACAAATGATCGGTGATACATTATCTTATATTAAAGGTCAAAATTACGTTGGTTAAGAATGACCACTTGCGAAAGTTTCCGTTTTCATAGTTTTTAAATAATAATAATAATAATAATAATAATAATAATAATAATAATAATAATAATAATAATAATACTGATAATAATAATAATAATGATAAAAGTAATAATAATACTAATAATGATAATTATGATATTAATGATAATAGTTATAATACTGATATTAATAATAATAATAATACTGATAATAGTAATAATAATACTGATAATGATGATAATAATTATAATAATGATAATAGTTATAATACTGATAATATTAATGATAATGATAATAATAATAATAATAATAAAATAAAAATGAATTGTTGTTGCGAAGTGATACCCCTTTTGTCAAAGAAAGGGAACTTTTTCTTCATTGATAAAACAATATCGAAGATATAATCTACTTTCAATAAAAACATAAATAAAAAAAACAATATCGAAGATATAATTGACTGGTAATTAGCTTTTTCTTGCCATGATAAAGAAGAAACCTGTGCAAAGAGTGACCCACATTTTGAATTTGTAACTTTTATATCGACCTCATTATTAGTCTTCTTCATTACCAGAATCATCATCTTCTTCAATATCATCATCATCATCACCACCACTTCGATGCTATCAACACAGCACTAACAGTCATCATCGTCATTATCATCTTCATATCCACCATCATTATCACCAACATCGCATCATCATAATCATCACCATCATAAATTATCATCACTATCATCAGGGGCGGATCTAAGATTTTGTAAAAGGAGGGCTACACAAATGTCCGAACATTTTCTGATAAGCAAAAAATAAACAAGGTTATCAGTTCTAAAAGGGGGGGGGGAGGGCACGACATATACTTTTCTTTCAAAGGGGGGGGGGGCGGAACGGGCCGGTATTGCCCCCCCCCCCAAATCCTCCATCCTCCATCATCATCATTATCAGTCATTATCATCACCAACATCACCATAAACTTCATAATAATCACTATCACCACTATTATTATAACAATCATGGTTATCTTTTTTAACGAAAAATAAATTATCACTATCTTCATTCATCATCTTACAATTGTCGTCTTCATCATTAGCACATTATCATCATTCACCACTATCTTCATAATGATAATCATAATCATCCAAAATTATTTTAAATCATTTCATTACCGCAGTCCTTCATATGTAATATAATCCATCCTTCCATACACTAAAATAAGACAATCAAAAAACCCAAATTAAAGACGAACTAAAAGAGCAAAAATTCCTTTTTTTTTCTCTACAAGATGAATTTTAATACAGAAAGGAGAAATAAATTTCATAAAACACCATACTTCCCTAGTAACATACATATTATTCCTAGCAAGATATACATGCAAAAGTATGCTCTACATAATGACATAACTCGTATGCTATCCAGTATCACTACATACATAATTCTGAAAACCAAAGATCCTGTATCAAACATTCGTGAAAAAAAACGCTGTGTGAAAAAGTGTAAAAACTCAGGAAATTTTTTCCTGAGGAGAAAGACTGATATGCCTATGAATTCACGAAAATTCACGAAATTCACGGAATTTTAGACATGTTCAAAATAATAGCTTGGTGGTCATACCTCTAGTAATAATTGATCAGGAACAGTCTCAACCGTTCTACTATTACCCTCATAAGTATGCTAAACCAACCATTTTTTTAAATACTTCTAGCCATTCAGTCTAGTCTCGATTGAATATCTGTTCTACAGTATTTCGTTGACCATCGTAAACTGAGAATTATGCAATGGTGTGCATTTATCACATTGGCATCTATACATTCATAAAGATAAGAAGACTACAATCTAGTTACGACATGAATAAATTCAGCACAGACAAAACATTTATACAAAAGATACAGCCTCTTTTAAATTTTTTGTTCACAATAGATCGTCTTTATTCAGCTTAGATATTTTGAAAGAATTTTCTATCCTTTAACCCGTGTCTAAAAAAAAAACTACCAAAAGGCAAGTTCAGAGTTCCCTGACAAAATATAGTCATGTTTTTTTAATCAAACAATTTCAGCCTCATTTCGTTGCAAGTCTTTGTGAATAGAAATTCAGAGGAAGAAATCAGAGGAAAAAATGTGCATCCGATCAGAGAAGAAGGTAGAAATGGACTGGTCTGAAATACAATTTAATCCCAGTATAAAAACAGTGAAAAACCCCAATCTTCTTATTAAGTACAAATCTACAACGCTACAAGCAGCTGATGATCTTTCCCCAAATTGACGCATCTGTGAATATTTACAACTTTAAGCTCTTCTTTAAGTTTTCTTCTTGCACCAACACTGTTAAACGTCAATGAGGTGATGAGAACCCCCCCCCCCCCCGGGATATTTCTCTCTTTTTTGTTTTTTTATTGTTCATTTTCCTCCTCGCATTAATTATAAATGAAACTGGGCTTGTATGATATTTGATTACAACTTTAAAAAAAGAATATTTAAAAAATGAATATTTACAATTGTCTATGGGGTACTCAAAGTGCACAAATTTACCCATTTTTCAAATAAATTTGTTCAATATTGCATTTTTGTTCTACCCTGAAACTATATGAGGTATTGAAGAGCACTGGTATAGAAAGTTGTTTTGAAAGGGAAGACAGAAAAGTAGTATGAAAATAGCTATTTCCTATAAGAATAAAAATGAGAAACATTATAAAATTGGCTTTTTTTTAAGACAAAAAGATCATTTTTGAATAGCTCAAAAGGTCACATCATAAAGGTGAATTGTAGTCACTTGATAAAGGTCAAATGTCATAATGGTGAATGTGTACAGTGGAATGCTACTGTCATGTCCTTGACATGACTTTCAGACAGTGAGCACATGTTCATAACATGTTCATTACATGTGCATCACATGGTCACCCCATGGTGATGACATGACCTCCTCATGACAGTAGCATGCTTGGTACAAGACATTCATTCAGTCAGTCATTGAATTCCAAAATTACAGCAACAAAGTTAGACAATATCATTCTCTATTATCAACATGGACAAGGTTTATAGACAAAAAAAAAATCACTTTATGAAATTAAATACCACATCTCCTCAGAAATTTGTAAAATCAGTAGTTTAAAATCAGTATTTTAAAATAAACATAACAACAACCAACCAAGACTTCAATATAAAACCCTTCTGTTCCCTTGGTATGTTAATGTTAATAGTCATTTTTTTGACATGTATTTTTGGATTAATTAATCTTTTACAAATCATGCAAAATTTGATGTACCCCTTTAATTCAACCCCAGACTGGTAACCCCTTCTTATGCTTTAGTTCCGTCCCTCAGGGAGCAGTAGAGGCACATAGAAAACACCAAACCAAGGACCTGTTGAAGAAAGAGAAAGGAATGGAGGTATTACGGTGAGCATCGTTTCAAAATTCAGGAATTGGTTCGTAGGGCTGGTCCCATTTGACCAATAACAAAAACAAAAACGATGACAATAACAATAAAAATGACAATAACAATAACAACTTTAACTCAAAGAAGGGCCATTTCCATTTTTGAATAACATTAACAATAAGAGTAACAATAAATTGTATACAAAGCAGTCCCCAAAGTTTAATAATGAGCATGGGCGCAAATCGGGGGGGGGGGGGGGGGGGGTGGGGGGTGGGGACAGGGGGAAATGTCCTCCCCCCCCCCCCCCCACCTTTTTGAAGATAGGCCAGTATTGCAGCACCTGTCTCAACAATTCATCCTGATAAGCCTTCAGCACCGGTTTTCTCAGGTGGGTGACAGGTCCGATACCTATTCCACATGAACATCAGGATACCCATTTGAGAACAATTCATAGCACTACTAGTCGCTTTTGTTATCAGCAAAATGGGGCCGGCCCTTAAATGTCAATGTGAATTTTACAAAAAGGACACTCTTTTGTGGTGTATTGATATCACAAGGCTTCTTTATGTAAGCTGTACACATTTTAATAGGCATGCTCTTATTTGAAAACAAAATCAGTTGTAGAAAGAAGCATGCTGAGGAATGATGAAATCTGAAATCTGGAAAAAAAAAGTGACCTCACAAACACAATTGTAAAAAAAGAAAAGACGAGCAGATAAGATGTGTTAGTTGAAAGGATTTTACAAAAGTTGCAACGGAGGCCATGTAGTCCAAGATAATATTATTTTTCCTCTTCATTTTTTTTCTCTCTCTCTTCTTCTTTTCTCCTTCATCTCCTTCTTCCTTTTCTTAATCTTCTTCTTCTCCTTCTCCAACTTCTTCCTTTCTCTTCTTCTTTCTTCCTTCCTTTCTCATCTCTGTCTTATCTTCTCCTTCAAATTCTTTTGCTCCTCTTCTTTCTTCTCCTTTGTGATTTCGTTCTCTTTAATATTCTCTAAAAGTGAATATTTGCAGTTCAATGACTGTCATGCTGTGGTAAAAACCTATCAGATATAACCATGCACTAGTAAAAAGAAATGTCCTTTATACAATGTCCTATTTGAAAAGGGGTAGACCAATATTTCAGGCATATCCTTGCAACAGGACTAGACATGCACTAGAAAATGCAGCAAGACGCAATCCACTAGAACAATGCACTTAAACAAGCAGGGGTGCTCTAATCATTCTCTTCAGAGGGGCCGTTTCACATACACAAAATCATTTTTTGCAGGGTTGGCACTGCCAAAAGGGGGAGCACTCAAGGTCTATCTACTCATTCCCCTTTGAGCTGGATGTAGAGGAGTAGCGAAAATACCATTCCAAAAATCTGCAGGGGTGAGAAACAGAGGGTGGGTATAGGGTGGCAGGAGAAAGAAACAGACAAGTCCTTAAAAACCAGGTCGACTCACAATCCATTCCAGTCTGCCAGCAAAGTCCATCTGTCTGCTAATACTACATCTTTCACTACTCATACTCATCATACTCTATTTTCTAGATGCTTTTTTAAAGAAGTTGGGGTTCAGTTAAGGGTTTGGAAAGGGCAAAGGAGAAAGGGCAAAGGGCAGAGGGCAAAGGGCAAGGGAGTCATGTCAATTACTTTTTTGCACTCGTTTTGTTTAAGGGTAGTCGAGTCGACTGCCTCGTCATGCAGGGAAGTTACCCCTTTGTAGCTAGATAGAGAATCATGGAGAGGACCATTCCAAATATCTGTAGGGGGTAAAATGTTTTTCCAAGATACGGAAAATGGCTCATTATTAACTCTTCAGTGGAAGTTGAACTGCAAAAAAGGCCACTCTGCCTTCGCTTCAATTTTTAACAATTCTTTGAACGATAAAATGTTATAAATTGTTATATCTTTAAAAAAGCAGGTTTAACGTAATAACATTACTAAAAGGAACCAACCATGGTAAGTTTGAAGTAAATTGCTTTCATTTCTACATTTCTAACAATCACGTGCTGTGGGCAGCATATTCCACCTTTAGAATTTCAATAGAGTACTTAGTGTTTGAACAAAGTAACACATTGTAATAGTAACAGAGCGCTAATAAACCTCTTTGACGTTGTTGTTGCTATTAGATTTCCTTTCTTAAACCACAGTAAATGTCTTGCATGTTTCTTTAGATTACAGCTGCGTACCAAATATTGCTACTCAAAATTTCCTATAACTCATCGCAAACTGCACAATGGCAGTCTATTTTTATAAAACGTACAGCTGCAGCTTCTGTAATGGGCTTTTGAAGATGAAAGATGCGGAACTATTTCCAGGGGAAGGTGATTATTAATCTGTTTTACCTGTGCAAACACTTGGAGTGCTAAAGTACATGCATTTTAACATAGAACATTAGGGCAGATAGTCATATTAAAAGCATACGGACTTGAATCCAGGTTTAAACCGAAACGTAGGTGGATACTATAGTTAGTACATTGACTTATGGAGCACCAAGTGTCAACCGCTTTATCTTGTAAAAAAGTGACAGAATTCATTAACTTAAAGGTCATGTAAAGTTTTGGTAAGCCCTCAAAAATTGTTCGGCAGATTTCTTCAATTTTTGTTGATAAATAGCAAGATACTAGCAATACTAAGACACTGTGAAGATTTCGCCTCCTAAAGTTTAATATCAAACAAAGAAGAGGCAAAAACTAATTTATGTGCCGGGACAGGCACGTAAAATCCCAGCAAAGGCAGCATGTGCTATACACTGTACACCCACATGTAAAACCAATGATGAGTAGCTACACACAGTGCACACACGCTGTCTCTATGCGAAGCCCCAAGATTGCTGTGCGGGGAGCCGTCGGGGTGGAAGGGTCCTAGCATAATGGCAGTGATCAAGCATTCCTTACAGATATTTACACTGAAATTCACCAGAAATCATAGGTGGAATACCAAATGATCTCTTACAGACATCTTTTGATACAAGGAGAATAACATGAGACTATATTTAACATGTTTCTTTCCAATTTTCTTTTTGCTACCAATACTGTACATGAGCTTTAATAAACAAAAAAATCATATCATGAAATAAATTTTTCATTTCAATATGATTCAATCGATTCATTTTTACTGTGAAAGAATAACCCGGTACAGTAATCTATACGAAATGGAGAGGTCGGCACTTAATTTTTGGCACTCCATAAATCAGTGGACTAGGGCTAAGCATGGTCTAACTAAGTTCACTTTCACGAGACGGGACGGTACTCAACGTGTACACAGGTCAAAATAGCTGAAGAGAAACACATAAAACAGAGAAGTGACATTTGTATTTGAAACAAGGGAAATTTTACCTACAAATACCCACATTATAATATGAGAATTTCCAGAAATATTCAGAGTCATTAAAATGTCGTCTGTGACGACCCGGATGGGCGTTAATTCGTATCAATCTGAACAATTACAAATTTATACAAATTTAATGTCCTCCTGCCTCTCATTAGACGATATTAAAAGCAAAAAGGAAATTGACATGGAAATGGCCTTTGAAATCAATTTCAAATCAAATCAAAATTATATTAATCAATAATTTTCTGTCACTTATGTCTTGACTGTGAATAAGAAGCTAAGGACATCCGGTGATAATTCATGTTTAAGTATTTGGGTATTTATAGGTTAGAGTTTCTAGTACAACTATACGAGAAAAACACTGCACATTCTAGGGAAAGAAAGTGTTAGAAATAGTTGTGAGAAGACACAGCATTGCATATGATATTACAATTTCCAAAATATACAACTGCACTGAATCCATATGGGATTAACTACAGATACAAACATGGTTCACAGTTAAGGTTTGAAATATTTTCACAATAAACAAATACACAAATAAATGTTGAAAAATTGTTGTGAAAGAATCAATAAAACCTCTATTCAAACGCAGTGCAACAAATGTTAATTGAAATAAAAACATGTAACAAAATCGTAAAAGAAACAAAATTTCATTTGAAGTTGACAAAGAGATTTGCATCCCATTTCCTACATTTATTTGGAGGTACTCCACAATGTAATTTTGAGGTACTCCTTGATAAATTTGGAGGTACTCCTAGATGTATTTGAAGCTACCCCTAGATTCATTTGGAGGTATTCCTAGATGTATTTGGAGGTACACCTAGATTCATTTGGAAGTACACCTATATTTATTTGGAGGTACACCTATATTTATTTGGAGGTACTCATAGATGTATTTGGAGGATACGCCTATATTTATTTGGTGGTACACCTATATTCATTTGCAGGTACCCCTATACTCGGTTGGTGGTACACCTAGAAGCATTTGGAGTTTCTCTACATTTATTTGGATGAACACCTATCTATACTTGGAGTTACTCTTAGACCAGTGTTCAGAGGTACTCCTATATGTATTTAGAGGTACTCCTAGATATAGTTGGAGGTACTCCTTGATTTATTTGGAGGAAATCCTAGATTTATTTGGAGATACTCTTAGACTAATCTGTATTGGATCCTAAACTTAATTGAGCTACTCCGTGATTCATTTGGAGGAACTTCTAGATGTATTTGGAGGTAATCCTAGATGTATTTGGAGGTACACCTATATTCATTTGGAGGTACTCATAGATATATTTTGAGGTACTCCTAGATTTATTTGGAGGTACACCTATATTTATTTGGAGGAACTCCTAGATGTATTTGGAGTTACCCCTAGATTTATTTGGAGGTACACCTAGATTTATTTGGAAGTACTCATAGATGTATTTAGAGGTACTCCTTGATATATTTGGAGGTACATGTACACCTAGATTTATTTGGCGGTACTCCTAGATATATTTTGAGTCACTCCTAGATTTATTTGGAGGTACACCTATCTTTATTTGGAGGTAATCATAGATGTATTTAGAGGTAATCCTAGATATATTTAGAGATACACCTATATTTATTTGGAGGTAATCATAGATGTATTTAGAGGTAATCCTAGATATATTTGGAGGTACACCTATATACTCCTAGATATATTTTGAGGTACTCCTAGATATATTTGGAGATACACCTATATTTATTTGGAGGTACTCCTAGATATATTTGGAGGTCTCATAGATGTATTTAAAGGTATTCCTAGATATATCTGGAGGTACACCTGTAATTATTTGGAGGTACTCCTAGATATATTTGGAGGTACTCCTATATTTACTTGGCGGTAGTCCTAGATGTAAGGTACTCCTACTTTTATTTGGAAGTACTCCCGGATCTATTTTGAGGTACTCCAAGATTTACATAGAGGTACTCCTAGATTTACTTGGAGGTACTTCCAGATCTATATTGAGGTTCTAGAATTTGAGAGGGGTGGAAGAGGCACCCTCATCTTACCTGAATGAGACCGAATGCAATTCCAATAGCTCCAACAATGTAGATGTTATCACGGAGTTTCATCGTGAGCTTGCTTTGGCAACCCTAGACACAAAATATAACAAATCAGAATGAGAAAAAGTTGAGCTAAAGTTCCTCTAGAAAAATTTAAGGGGAAAAAACACCTTAAAAAATCAGTTTTATATTGTTAGAAGAACAGAGTCACCTCCCCCCCCCCCAAAAAAAAAGATATGAGACATTCAAATGTCAAAGGATTAAAGACACATAAAATGTGAATAACATTAACACTGGACATGCACAGTAAGATGCATCCACAAACGCAAACTAATATATAATTTTTACCCACCCTTGTTATCTTGAAACAGTTCAAACACCCTCAGCTATTGCCTCTGGTGTAGCACTGTGTTAAAGCTATCTCACATGGATAATTTTTACTACATAATGCATATATTGCAGTAGAAATGTATTGATATCTCAAGATTCTAAACCTCTGACTTGTCAAAACTGTAACCATGAAATTCACTACTTACTCCTGGGCAGTATAGCGAAAACTACTCACTCTACTTGCGCATATAATGCAACAACGCGATAAATGCGCATTAAGTCCATGGATACGCGCACTTCTTTTAGAATGGTACATTTTCCTGCAAATCAACACATTTCTTCTGCAATATCTTGTCAATATATCTACAAGTGGGATGCTGTATAAAAAACAAATATTGACTGCTTATTTGCAGCTAAAACTACAGCTCACCTTGAGCAATAGTTTTAACCATCGCCCTCAGAGCAGTCAGTATTTGCATACGGATGCCCTCACTGATGTATGTTTTAATGTACAGTACTCACCGAGTCAAAGGGCATTGAAGTGGCCTGTGTCGCACAACCCGGCTCAAATCCATCCTTACAACAAGAATCTGGGTACATAGCACCGACAGGCAATGTCACGTTGGGACTCTGCCAGTCTGATGAGCCGTTTACACCGCAGCATTGGAGCTGAAAAGCAATAGGGAAAACATCATCAAGAACTTAGATACATTTCATATAAACAAGGATTCAGGTATACAGCACCAGCAGGCAATGTCATGTTGGGACTCTGCCAGTTTGATGAGCCGTTTACACTGCAGCATTGCAGCTGAAAAGCAACAGGGAAAACATCAAGAATTTAGAAACATTTCATCTAGACACAAGGAGTCAGGTATACAATAAAACTTGTTGTAAGGTCCGAGTCCATAAGTAAGATCCTTTAATGTTTGATCACTATTTTCTGCATTTACACTGATATACCCTAACAAACTTACACCAATGCCTTGGTGAGAGTCCGTCGGGAAGATCCTTAACAACCTACTTTTCTACCTGATAACTACCTTACGCCTATCTTACACCTACACCTTATTGCACCTATACAAGACTAAAACCAAGCTCTAACTTACCTCTGACTGGAGTACATCCCATGCCTCAGTAAGGGACTGAGACCGGTACTGTGAGAGTCCATGGTTAAGACCCAGGACGGCACCTACCTTACACCTCCCTTACATCTACACCTGACTTAGATCACACCAGACTTAACACCAGAGTCTTAATTTTCATGTATATGCACCTCAGGATGAAGTGAACTGCATATCCTATGTCTTGGTAAGGGGTTAAGGCTTGTACTGTGAGAGTTTGTCTGTAAGATCCTGAAAGACAAACCCTTCTGAATGACACCTACCGGACACCTACACATATTTTTCATCTAAGCCTGACTTATGCCTATAAACTAACACCAATGCCTGACTTACCTCAGACTGGAGTACATCCCATGCCTTGGTGATAGACTTGGACCTGTTGTACTGTGAGAGTCCATCGGTAAGATCCTTGATGACAAAGTCCTCTACCTGGTTCCTGTAAGTGAAAGCCAAAGCACCAGCAACGATCTCCAAGATCAAGATCAGAAGCAACAAGAAGAAGAACTGGCGGAGGGAAAGGAAAAAAAAGAAACAGACCCACAAAAGAGTGATTCTCCTGATGATGAACAGAGCACACTGCTCTAATATTCTAAAACTAGCACATCAATGATGTGGCGCTCATCCGGCATGCAGCAAAGAAATTGATGCAATTTGTACTTTGAACACAGTAGACATTGTAATGAATCGATGAAATGTACATGTATTGGTTACATGCATGTACAGATGATGAAGTGCCTATTGCAGATCTGGCTAAATGTGGTTTTGGAAGGAGACAGTGACATGTAGATATGAATGAAAGTCTGGAAATTGACAACTCAAGTTGCACGACTTCAGTTAAAAGATTTTGGTGAATGTAAATTTAATAGTTTTACTGTGTGACAGAGAAATTTGAAATAAAGCATAAAGTTAGTCAAGGTGAGGTATCTCTACCAACTGTGAAATCTTTATTGAGAGAGATTTGAAGGTTAAGATTTGTAATAAAAGAGAAAAGCACTGAATGACATAAGTTATGCATTGGTGTAAAAAAAGAATTTTAAGGTTGGGACATTTAAGGGTGGCTTCAGTGCATTGTCCCTCACTGTTTCAAGTCTTTATTAGCTCATAACCCGCTATTGTTGACCACTGTCACTTCTGGGTTCTCGGTTCTGTCGATGATGTCGACAGAAATCATGTAGAAAGGTATAGCCTTTGAAATAATCCAGCAGCCATGGGTTTCATAATGGACAGGGCAAAGAGTTCAAATAAATTTTGTATAAATTACCATACATAATTTTCTAGATAAAATTTCAAAATTCCGAGTAGAAGTTCAATGAACCTCATGAAAGTCTTCCTCAATAAATGAGGAAGAAGAAGCAAGTTTTGTGATTTTGTAATAAATTTCGCATAAATTAGCATAAATAATTTTCTAGACAAAATTTCAAAATTCCATGAAGAAGTTCAATGAACTTCATGAAAGTCTTTTAGATGGAAGAAAAAAAATCAAAATCAGTCAATAAATGAGGAAGAAGAAGCAATTTTTGTGATGTTTTAATAAATTTTGCATAAATTTGCATAAATAATTAGCATAAATTATTTTCTAGACAAAATTTTAAAATTCCGAGTAGAAGTTTAATAAACCTCATGAAAGTCTTTCAAATGGAACAAAAAAAAAATCGAAATCGGTCAATAAATGAGGAAGAAGAAGCCATTTTTGGGATCTTTTTAATAAATTTCGCATAAATTAGCATAAATAATTTTCTAGACAAAATTTCAAATTTCCGAGTAGAAGTTCAATGAACCTCATGAAAGTCTTTCAGATGGAAAAAAAAAAATCGAAATCGGTCAATAAATGAGGAAGAAGAAGCAATTTTTGTGATTTTTGAATAAATATCGCATAAATTAGCATAATTAATTTTGTAGACAAAATTTCAAAATTCTGTGTAGAAGTTCAATGAACCTCATGAAAGTCTTCCTCAATAAATGAGGAAGAAGAAGCAAGTTTTGTGATTTTGTAATAAATTTCGCATAAATTAGCATAAATAATTTTCTAGACAAAATTTCAAAATTCCATGAAGAAGTTCAATGAACTTCATGAAAGTCTTTTAGATGGAAGAAAAAAAATCAAAATCAGTCAATAAATGAGGAAGAAGAAGCAATTTTTGTGATGTTTTAATAAATTTTGCATAAATTTGCATAAATAATTAGCATAAATTATTTTCTAGACAAAATTTTAAAATTCCGAGTAGAAGTTTAATAAACCTCATGAAAGTCTTTCAAATGGAACAAAAAAAAAATCGAAATCGGTCAATAAATGAGGAAGAAGAAGCCATTTTTGTGATTTTTGAATAAATATCGCATAAATTAGCATAATTAATTTTGTAGACAAAATTTCAAAATTCTGTGTAGAAGTTCAATGAACCTCATGAAAGTCTTTCAGATGGAACAAAAAAAATCGAAATCGGTCAATAAATGAGGAAGGAGAAGCAATTTTTGTGATTTTTGAGAAATGCGCATAAATTAGCATATTTAATGAGTTTCAAAATTCTGTGTAGAAGTTTCGAATCCCCCACCTAGTGCTATCATATACAGCAAACGGAATTAAAATCGGGTAAGAAATGGCGAAGAAGAAGCATTTTGAAATTATGGACGGACGACAGACGAAGGACGGACGGACGGACGGACGGACGGACGACGGACGACGGACGCCTCGCCACGGCATAAGCTCATCTTGCCCATTCGGGCCGGATGAGCTAAAAAATGTTTGAAGAACAATAGACTGATTTACTAATCTGTACTTCAATTTATGCTTAGTTAAGAAACCTTAGTTACCAACGATTTAGTGCACCTGCCATGCATAATGGCATCTCTATGGATGGAATCCATTTTGCATACATTAGTTGTTGCTATGTCTGTCAAGCCACTTGCAAGCTTTTGAGTCGTCGAGAGAAACTTTTGTTCAAGAAGTATGCATAACATTAGTAAAAATGTCTATTTAATCCTTTCATTGAAAAAATACCATGGTTCAAAACTCTCTTTCAGAACGGCTATACTGAGGAATATGTACAGCACTTTTAAGAACTACATTCTTCAAACCGAATTTAATGCAATGAACTTTTAATAGGACAAAAAATTGGAGTTCAACTAAGTAACAGTGGAATAGACAAAGAAAAATTTACTTATTAGTAAAGCTTCACCTTAATGAAAATCGCATTCCTGCATGTACAGGTGTATGATGATTACAATGATATAGCATGGATAATGGATTCGACATTGAAAATGAAATCTATTTTGGAATTAGGAGTTAAAATTGGAGGTGTACTGTATTTCAAATTTTGATTGCGAACTTACGATGAGGAGCATGCATGGGCTTTCCTTGATGGCACCGCAGCATCCGAGGAAACCGACGACGAGGACAATGACGCCGCATGCGATCAGCAGGTTACCTGCACTGAGATAGGGGAGGCTGGGAAGGATCTGGGCAAAGTCGCCATCGACGACATTGACGTAGATGCCTACTGCGAGTACAACGATACCAGTAACCTGTTAGAAAGAAATAAATAATGGTTGGTCATAATAACACAGAATATGTGAAAGTACTTAATTATAAGCAGGGCTGACACTAGCAGGGATCCAGAGCACATGGGTCCCCAAATGACCATTGACTACTGAATTCTCCCATTCCCATAGGCTTAACCCTTTCATGACACAAATTATTTAAGGTCTAATTTGATCACATTTTATTCTTCAAATTGGCAACAAAAATATTTCTATTTTAATGCTACGTGGTTCTAATAAAATGTAATGTCTTTGAAAACAACATACATGGTTAAAAACTTTATTGAAAAAGTTGAAAAAAAGTTACACACTTTGACAAAAAAAAACAATGATTTCGAACCTCTCAATGTGTTGCCAATTTAAGGATTTTAAAGTATATTCTCCTTTTAGAAATTTCTGGAATCAAACGCAATATGGTCATGCAACAAAAATGGAAATGTGCAGAATTCATTTCTCTTTCTACTCCTGCATTTGGTATATTTTTTAGGGCTCTGAATCAAAAGTTATTGAGCTAAAACAACAAAATGTGGTCAATCGTCTCGAAAGGCTTAATGGGACCACCCGGTTCCAGTAGGCAAAGGGCTAACTCTGGACCACAACAATTCTGAAATTGTAAACAGGAGCTCAATGCAGACAAACCCTAAAAATTTCAGTTTGGATCCCATGTGAAAAACCTGTAATAGATCTACTTCTGAATGATTTCAACAGCAAAACAAATGGGCTCTACGCTGACAGGGGTCCAGTGCTGTATGGGTCCCCAAATTTTAACTCTGGATCCCAAATATTCTGAAATGTCAACAGAAGACCAATGCAGACAAACCCTAAACATTTCAATTTGGACCTCTATAAAGGACCTGTAATAAATCTTCTTCTGAATTATTTCAATGGCAAAACAAATGGGCTCTACACTGACAGGGGTTCAGTGCTGTATGGGTCCCCAAATTTTAACCTGTTGACTACTGAATTCTCTGCTTCCCATAGGCTTAATACAGGGACCGGTTCCCGTAGGCATTGGGTTAACAATAATTCTGAAATGTAAACGGGTCCAAAGCAGACAAACCCCTAAAAATTTTAATTCAGACCCCCTGTGAAAAACCTGTAATAAATCTTCTCATATATGATTTTGACAGCAAAACAACTGGGCTCTACACCGACAGAGGTCCAGTGCTGTATGGGTCCCCAAATTTTAACTCTGGATCCCAAATGTTCTGAAATATCAACAGGAGCCCAATGAAGAAAACCCCCTAAAAATTTCAATTCGGAACCCCCCATGAAAAACCTGTAATAGATCTACGAGCCTGAATTACTTCAACAGCTCCATCTAGTGGCGAAAAAAACTAAACATTTCCCCCCTCACCATTGCCCCTCTTTCAGTAATGAGCAGTGCAATCAAGCAGTGTACTGCACCTGCACAATGATAGGGCAATTTCCAATCGAGACTAATTAGCACAAGCCTAGGCCAGGAAATCTTACATTATGTGGAATTAGAATTGGATCTTCTATCCACCTGTTATTCTAGTAATCACTGAGCTTATTTAGGCCTCTCTAGTTCCCGATTTTGGCTCTCAGCCCAGACTGTAAAACATGCGTCTCCTTAATAGAGTGATGGTCCCAATAATATGACCCCAACTGTAACTGGTAGTCTATATAAACATTATAACTAGTTTTGAATGCCTGCATAACTAGATTGGCTGTGAATGACCTGCAAAGTGCTGTGTACCTTTATTTCAAAATGGAGCTATTCAACAGATTGTTTCAACATTTCTTGGGCTTTGAAAAATTGAAAAATTGAAAAATTGAAAAACTGAAAATTTATCCAAGGTCTTTGGCTCGCTATAGGATAACCTATCAAAATAACAAACCCAAATAAAACCAAATAAAAACAAGGAACTTGATGGTATATTTTTGCTCTTGTTACCAAAAACATTACAAAATTCACTTGGAAGAAAATGCAATACAAAAGATCTCTCTGTAATTTTCAGAAACATGTTCTTTATTCAAGCCATCTTAACTGCTGGTAGCTAGGATTATTCAACATGTATCCCCCCCCCCAAAAAAAAAAAACAACAACAACAACAACAACAACAAACAAACAACAAAACAACCACATAAAACATAATATATATTATAGAATTTAAGTAATATAGGCTAAAAATTGGTCAATCATCTGTAAAAGTAGGAAGAGTTTGGCTGGAGGAATACATGTATGTATATTGACCATATTTTCCTGATTATAAACTTGTACTTTCCTCTTTGTTTGTTGCTTCTGTCTTTTGTTTGCTTAATTATTTTCCAATGATGATTTGACATTCTGTTTTTAAAAATTCATCGGTTTTATCACCTATTTTGATTCTTGCCTTGCACTTGCTTGCACAGTATGTTGATGATAATCTAGAAGTTGAGGATTTTCATTCAATAAATTGATTTGATTTAATTTGATTTATAGGTTATAATTGATTCTGAGATATTGTGAGATTTATCTCTCCTACACAACATACATGCACCTCCTGTGTATTAAAGAGAACCATGTAAATTAGCCTTGCTTTAAAATATACGTTGTCAGTAATCATGTTGAATGTATACTTATTTGCACCTTATATAAGAATTAAAGGGGAAGTTCACCCTGAAGATTACTTGAGTTTAAAAAATGCAGAAAAAATAAAGAAAAATATTGGCGAAGGTTTGATGAAAATCGGTCAAATAATAAAAGAGTTATGAGTATTTAAAGTTTTGGATTCGTGACGTCACATGCGAGCAGCTGCCCATTGGTCATGTAATAAATATTCCATATATTCACATTTTTTTTTACGTTCCACGATAAATTAATATCGTTTCTTTTCAGAATCTAGTATTGAATAACATTTCTGACAATATATCAAATGCACAGACGAAAATATTCTAAATTTTCTGAGAAAACTGTATTTTATGTAATATTTATCACATTACATAATGGAGGAGCTGCTCGCATGTGACGTCATAAAATCAAACTTCAAAAGTCCATAACTCTGTTATTCTTTAACAGATTTTGTCCAAACTTTCGCCAATATTTTTCTTTATTTTTTCTGCATTTTTTAAACTCAAGTAATCTTCGGGGTGAACTTCCCCTTCAACAGTGATCAGTTTATGAATTTTCAAACATATCTTTCGCATTGTTTCATGGTATTATATCCTCTATCCTATCTTACTTTCTTGCTATCCCTTTCCCTCTTACTTTTTATCCTCTTATATATATTGTATATCTACTTGACTTGTTTAATGTTATGTCATTTTTGTATAAAACAGGCATCCCCAATCACAAGCACTGTTATGCTTTTCAAGGACCATGCCTCCTTCAGTTGTTGTACTTGAACATTTTTCTTTTGTTTCTATCTCATGTATGTAACAAATCAAAATGAAATAAATGTTATTTGGAATTTGAATATGAATTTGAACCAGTCCAACATACAACCTATTTAGACTCATTTTAGGAGGAAGAACACAAGAAAAATATACCTCACTTGATCCCAGGATTAATCATCTCAGTCTCTAAATATCCAAATCTGAACCTGTTTAAAGTAATTTTCTCAGTTGTGGTTTCAACTGATCAATGAGGCACATAATGCGACTGATGCAACATCAATTTCATTATAACTTAATTACCCTTTGAGACTACTCATCAATCAATTTTTTTTTATCTACACATAACAATTTGCTTCTTTACAGCCTCATTTCTCGGCCATTCATACACAATGTATGAAAGCACTTTGTACAATGTCAGTGAAAGCACTTGCCTCTGCCGCTTCACTCTGATCTGTGTCGTATCTTAACAACCAGTGTCACCTATTTGTATTTTGCTAATTAATGGATATACAAATATTTGCTATACATACATGTAACTGACTGTACATGTACACAGAGAAAAATCCTTAGGGAAGAAGAGAAAAATCCTTAGGGAAGAAGAGAAAAATTCTTAGGGAAGAAAAGAAAAACCTGCCAGTCTGTCAAAAAATGTAGAATGTAATTACATGGGTGGATAACATTCAAACCTACATGTACAGTAATATTTGCTTTTCAGTGATTGCTGAACAAATCTTCCATAACTTCTCAAAGATATCACCTGGCACCAGTATTGCTCAATTCCCAATTAATTTTGATCATGTGGTGCCTCAAAACCAAATATTAACACTGATTTTTACTGCTGGCTATTACCTATCTTGAAAATTGTATTGTTGAAATGAAAAGTTAGGAAAAACCATCATTTTTAACTATGAAATGTTCAATGTAATAATGGTCTATTGCATTACTAGTTTCTTTTGATAACTAGTAGTATTTACAATAGGTTTTGTATTCAGTTGTAACAAAGTATATTTGAATCTTTCCTATATTGTAAAGTTTTTTGTTTTTTTAAATTATTATCAGTGATCTTTAATAGATCAATTGGCCTTTGATAATGGCCCATTTTTTAATTAGCACTGCTTCTTTCAATCTATTTTCTAGTTTGTAATTTTTATACTTGTCCCTACTGTTTTGAATGTTATTCAAATTGTGGATACAGAACTGCACTGTACTAGTACACCTCAGTTCCCAATGCACACTGATGCCTCAAACCAAAAATAACATATACATATTTTACTGGTGTCTTAGAGAAATCCTTTCAAAATCCAACTGAATCCACTATCCCTTCCACTTCTTATTTCTAAATGCATATTGAATCTGAGTACGTATCAAATCATGAAGGATGAAAATATTGATTCTTTAATGATACTATCATGATACACTGCTAGAATGGGCACACAGCACTAATGCAAAAATGGCAAAAGCTTTGAAATTTCTTGGGTTTTTTTCTTTTTTTCTCGGCAATCTTTTAAGGCTCACAAATTGGTTAATAGATTTTGGTCTGAAAAACCCCATCTCCTTTATCAATGTTACGGTCAATCTCATGATGCCCCAAGGATTCAAATGACCTTATATGACCCTTATATGATATAATTTTCTTCTCCTTACCCTTTTGTTTCAAATACAAGAAAGCTTTCTTTTCCCATATTTTCCTTCATCAAACCCCCCCCCCCAAAAAAAATGGAATAGAGTATATTAGAATGTCTTTATCTCTTAACCCTTAGTACTAAAATAATGATTCTGCCTACATGTATCTATCATCTATAAATTTTGTGTACAAATTTGTGTACCTTACCGTATCGCTCTATCAAATCCTACATTTACTAGATTTTACGACAGATGCTTCTGCGACAAAAAGCCTGTTCATAATTAGTCCATGGTACAAATGACCTTGAAATGACCCCAATTTGTACGTGCACATGTTTTGGTGGAAGCGCTACTTATTTAACATGTAAATCATACTGGTGCACACATAGTGGTGCAAACAAAATGACAGCGTATAAAGGTCGATTGTACTCGGTACAAATGACCTTTGTCTGCACATGTATGCGCAAATTGTAAAAACGAACTCGCTTATTGACACTGGAATACGTGTCGTAGAATGTAGCTACTCACTCTGGACGTGAATACTTACAAAGAAGATAAAGTTGAAGATGAACATAAGGATCTTAACGATCCGTGCGCAGCCTTCTAAAGCCATTGTGTTGTGATTTACGTTCTAATTGAAGAAATACAAGACTCCTGCAGATGGAAAATAAAGAACAAATGTAGACAAACAAGAATTAGGTGAAAGTCTGAAATCAAGTATGGATAATAGTTTCTAGTGGATTAGACCAGATAATGGGTACAATAGGTGGATAGTTGTTCTCCCTAGAGAGAAAATAGAAAATCTATTTTTGTGATGAAAAAATGTCTTTGGATCTTACAAACCTGTAGAACATCTACCAATAAAGCATTGAGAAGTTTGATTTTATGTAAATGTAATATATTCCTTTTTTAGCTGTATTATGTTGGGCCCCAACTACAAGCTCTGCTTCTCAGGGGTCCAAACCTTTCATTGTATTCAATTGTATTGTATATATTGTATCAATGTTTTTAGTATTTGTCTGTTTTATGATCGGTTGAACAAATTGAATTGAATTAAAGTTGTATGCCTGAAAATAACTGTTAGCCAAATTCAGATGTTGGCAAAATCTAGCAGTACGATGTATACAGGTACACTGAAATGTCATGGTAACAAAAATTTCTTTTCTAGCTATCAATCAAAGCATTTTTTTTTTGGGGGGGGGGGCAGTAGTCATATTACAATAAAGAATATTTATCACACCAGGGCCCTGCTTCATAAAAACTGCTATCAATAACAAGTTACAACAGTTGTTATAAGCTACTGAAATCATTTAATTTGATTGGCTGAGAGAAAATTTGCAATAGTTAGTTAGTTGTTATCAATATCAGGTTTTATGAAACAGGGCCCTGGTATTCAATTATATCATCTAATATTGACTTTAAGACAATTGGTTCTGTCTGGACTAATAACTTAAATTTTATTTATGATTCATAGCATTCTTTATAAAAAGTTACTACACTGAAACGTAACTACATGTATATATATATTTTTTCGATACAATTCCCTTATTAGTTTTGAAGCAGGATGTCTTGTTAGGAGTACGACTAATCACGCAACTTGGTATTATGAGAGTACAACAATGTTTGTACCATAAATAAAAGATTGCTTTGGCAAGTTTGATTTAAAATAAAAAAAATTTTTGTCTACGTTTAAAACTCAACAATAGATTTCAACCTGAAAAATGGGTGGAATTTATGCCATTGAAAACTTGTACAAATTTAGTAAAAGAAAGTAAATTAAAAAGATGCTGTAGTTGTTCAATACAATACTTGGTAAACAACGAAGATTCAAATGGAGATTTCTTTCTCTTTTACTACACTTATAAAGCAAAATAAATCATAATAAAAGTACATTTGTAAACTAATTTGTCTTCAAAAAGAACCTTCTCATTCAAATGGAATGAAATGAAGATTCAAATGGAGATTTCTTTTTCTTTTACTACATTTATAAAGCAAAATAAATCATAATGTGACACATGAAAGTAAACTAATTTGTTTTCAAAAAGAACCTTCTCATTCCTTTTAAAGATACATGTATTGCACATTAAAATTAATGCTGAGCTGATTCTACATCAGTCCCGGGGGAAACAAAACTGTCAATTTGACACAGTTTTGTCACCCCAGGACTGATGCAGAGCTGATGAGAGTAGCAAGCCGAAGAAGTAAAATTATGTCTAAACAATATTCCTATTCATCTTGTTTCACTGTATCACATATTATTAAAAGAGAATACCTCCTGTTATAATTTCTCCCTCCAAAGAGTATTTGGAGAGGGAGGGGTCCTTCTTTTCAAGTCAAAAGACTACAGATGTAGATCAAGATGTACTTGACCTCAATAACACATGTGGCATAACTGTCATTCTATACCCTCATGGCCATTTCAGAAAGCTGTCAACTTTAGGGGCTATAAGATGGCAGAGTTAAAAAGTACTGGTACTTTCTTATATTGCAAATAAATTTCTAATGCAATCCATAACGATAGGGGATTCAATTGCATTATCTTACATGCAAATTGGGCTCAAGGACACATGTTAGCTCACATGCGCCGATATGCAGCGCGTGTGTATTGAAAACGGCAATTGTAGTTTGGGTTGCGGTGAAAAGAAGAGATCAGCCGTTATTTATAATCAATACTTGTCCAGTACTGTAACAATCATAGCAAGGGTTTGTTGTACTGAGTATTGATCAAGGTACCCATCAAAGGCAACATGACTTTTGACCCTCTTTCATACTAAACTCGAATCAATACATCATCAACGAGTTACGGGGAAAGTATAGACTACAATGAAACTAAAATGGATTTTGTCTGGCGGTATAACTGTAGAGAACCTCTACACATTGCTGCTTAAGTTCATTGTATTTCAGTCATGTGCATGTTTCTTTTTTTTTTCTTTTTTTAAATAAGAATACTAAAAAATGCCAGTGTAATAAAATAGGATATATGCACAGATAAACAGTAAGTTAGCTACAGTTAAGAGACTGTGCATGTTTCTTTGACTTTCATAGTATCATAGTACTACATGTACCATCAAATGATGAAAATGATGATAACAATACTTATATTATGAGCATATACTATGGTTCAGTTGTTTTTAGAAAATAGTAAAATAGAAGAAAGTTGAATATCCATTCCTGAGGAGGATATAGTGCTCTTTATATCACTAAAAAGATGAGCAGTTTTAAGTGATATATCACTTTCAGATGTTGCAAGAAGGAAATGACAATGTACTAAAAGGAAGAAGTGAGTCCAGTGCCAATGGATACACTGAAGTTGCCATGGTAACACAAGTATGCAAACAAAAACGAATTGTCTCTTCAGTTAAATGGGAATAGGCCTACTAGGAAAAGAGGTACTTTTGTTAGACATGTAATGAATTAGGCCTACAAGTACCACCAATTTCTACATAAACCCTGTGTTGATTCTGTGTTAGCACATTGTCATTAATATCATCCTTATTGAAATTGATGAAGTGAGCATGATAGGCCTACTCATATCTGGATTTGAATCAATAAAGTGAGTTCAAGTTTGAATTCAAATGATTTCAACAGGGACTGAGGTTGCAGACCAATGCAATGCCCCACCCCTGCCCCCTTCCCCTCCCCTATTCTTTTTTGCTTTGCTTCACAATTTCCTCAAGTTGTACATAGAGTCTGATCTTGCAGACTACATGGACATTTCCCGGGCACCTGATGCAGTAAAGTAAGTGGGGGACGCGGTTGAATGCTATCTACTAATAAAGTGGAGCTTAGCTCATTGGATAATACACGCTCCGCTGGAAAGAATACAATACACTATCAATGACCTAAATTCCATGCACCCTACACATACAACTTGGAAAATAAAATAAAATCATCCTGTACTGGATTGCATATATTTAGCAAACAGGCATGCCTGCTGGGACATTTATAAAGTGAAGAGTATACATGTAAGAATTTTTTTTAATGAATCAATATTCGATCAAACAGACTTGTGCTTCTGAATCTTAGCAAAGGCATTTTATTTCCATTTACCTCTCTCGACCCGGGTGAAGATAATGATGGACGTACCTAGCTTGCAGGACAACATTTTCATGCTAGGCATGTAAGCTATCATGCAGGGGTAATAATTTTCAAGGTGGGGAGAGACTTACAACCCAGCACAAAAAGCCTATTGCTTAATTTCGTTGTATTTATGATTCATTCCACGGCTTAGGTTTATTACAGGTCAATGGTAATGGACATGTTTCTGTATTGACTTGGGGTTAACTGCTCCAGATTACCAGGGAAATTACAACAAATGAATGTCACTTAGAGGTCACTTTCATCAGGCATGTCGGAGTGGTTTCAAATCGAGCATTCTGAGGGTCTGTCAACAATGGAATGAGAAAAATAATGAAACTGGTTATGATCTAAACTGACTAGGGTGTCGTTTCGTTCTCCTCCAAATCTGTTATCCTCCAGTGCCCCTGTGTGGGAGGAAATATGTGAGGGGGTGTGTTTGTGTGGGTGGAGGAAAGAAGTGGAAAATATGAATGCCAAATTGCCCTCCAACGGTCGGATGAAAAACAACTTTTGTTTGCACAAGCAGCAAACAAATCATCATGATTGAACTGAAAAAGAAATGAAAATCTTATTTATCATGCTGCCCAAATTTATCTTTGAATTTAACAAGAGAGACAAATATAAGATATGCAAATGTTGACAACTTCCCACCTTCTCCCATGCTCATCCACTTCAAGGAATAGAAAATATGAAGAGGAAATCGTTACGAAAATCTTTGATTGAAAAACAACTGTCAAAAAAAATTTCTGGAAAAAAAAAATCACACTACAATTGTGAAAAGTGAGAAGAATAGAACAATGTACATGTATGTTGCCTCTGGCTAGATACTATTACCAGTGAAGAACACAACTTCGCAAGGGAAAAACAAAACTGATAAACAAATTTTCACTTCCCCTGTCAATTGTTTCCCCTGACAAGTTCCATTAACATATCAAGAAACTCAACAGGGAGATTGCGCACTCCAATATCCTGGCAACAACCTAATGATATTACAGCAGCCTTGAGGCACATACGGAAAGGCATATATTGTTCAGTCTTGCTTTGCAATTATTACGAAAGGTTCTAAAGGCAGTACACAGCATTGGTTAAGGTTAAGAAGTTGGTGTGAATATGTTTTTCTTGATTAATCTAGGTGGTTCAAGGCCTGGTAAATGATAATTTTTCCTCTAAATGGCCTATGAAGATGTAATACTTGACCTATATGACAAAATAAGGCAGATATCATTTCCAGCAGGATAAATCTCATTCCCTTTAAATACACTTTCCCCAGTGAATTCTAAGAAGAAAAATAAACTTATTTTGTGATTTATGAGAGCAGAAGCAACGTAAACTATAAATTGTAATTCAGAAAAGATTAAATAGGTGAGACATTTCAAATTGAGTAAAAATTGCCCCAACACTAGAAAGGCCTATATACATGTATCTGTGTTGTGAATTAAAAGAAAAAGTTTGAAATTTCTTGAAAATGCAAGCATTCCATGACCAACTCTACAGTCCATGCACTCTACTCTCATTGTCATAGTTGCATTTCCAAATACAGTAAAATCAAGAAATCTAATTTTTTCACCCCTCCAAATTTTACCAACACCTCATCTTGCCTTTAACAGCAACCAGGTACCCAGTGGCAATGTTAGGCAGGCCTAGATACGGGTAAGCAGAGAGAGAGAGAGAGAGAGAGAGAGAGAGAGCATCTTCATGCTCATATGGAATGTAGAAAGAAAAACATACCCTGCAAAACATACTGTAAATTGTGAGCTAATGACAAAGGCAGCAGGCTTTACATGTACAGTACATGTAAGTCAGTAGGTACTGGTAACCAATGTTAGAGAAGGAAATATTGTGAATTACAATGATTTAAATGCAATATATGGATGTAAATTACTTATTTTAAAATGAAACACAACCGTCATCTGTGAGGTGATATAAATCAGCATGGATTTCAAATATCAATTCTGCAGTGGGAGAAGAATATAAGTAATACTAAATGAGGGGAAAGGCTTTGTCTTGAAAATAGTAATATAGTTCACAGGGGGATGTTGGCATATATACTTTCTTCTGACTTATATCAGCACTTCTATTTTGACACCACACCCCATGCCAGCACTTAGCAATACTACATGTAGCATCGCAATATCTTTCTGGCTTGTAAAACCAGAACACTTTTACAGGCACCATATCATATTGCATCGCATCACGAAATTTATGACTCAGTACACTAAACATCCCATTAATAGGCCTACTTGAACATGTTGAAAGCTGTAATACATAGCTCATATTTCAAATGATCGATGGATAAACCAATATATCTTCCTCTCGATAGATTTTGACCGCAAAAGAGATACACGGTCCTACTCTTTGAAAGTTAAAAATGCAAAGGAGCATTTGATTAAGATATTGTACACCCAATAGTGCAATACTACCAATAACTCACGACTACTACTACTACTAAAATGGAGGAGAAAAACAGAGTGAGAGTGAGAGAAAGAGAATATATATATCTCTCACATTTTGTCTTGGAATGATCAACACACAGAGTCCAGAGATAAACTAAAGTCAACAAAGTCACATAAATAACATATCCTACCTCTGCAAAGCAATTGCTTATCCTCAAATATCAAATCCTGCTCTGTGGAAGCAAAGATTTTAAGCCCAAATTATTCCTTTGACAGAGAGGACTGGTGGAAGAGAAGAAAAAATGGGCGGTGCTCCTGCGCTAACGGCTTTCTTTCCAGCTAGTGAGATTTTCAAAGGTCTGCGCACAACAACACCCAAATCGTACGCTTCCCTAGATATATACCACAATCACTTGATCAGTGTGTTGTGGGGTGTGTGTGCGTGCGTGTGTGCGTGCGTGTGTGCTTAGTGTGTGTATTACAGTGAAGTGATATACGCAAAGCCACACCCTAGCCACTGTCCTTTTCCATTTGAAATATAAGTGAAGGTAATGGATAGTCTAGAATTCAGCCCCACTTTCAGTTGGTAGGGTTTTATTTGAACTGAAAATGAGAATCTAGTTTTAACTTTTGTTCTTAAAAGTTCATTAATCTCAGAGCTAAAACCTACTGCATGACACGCTACGAAATGTAAATGTGCAGACATATATAAAGTGCATCTGATAATGATAAGGGATCAAGTCGATTTCCATTTAATAATAAGAATAGTAAACAAAATTGGTAATCAGTTACAAGCTACTGTAATATTAAAATTTCATAATATCAATTATAAGTTACTTTTTAAAAGCCAAATCTCCATTTAATATCTAGGCCTCATAGTAAAAAAAAAGAAAAAGAAAACAAAAAAAAACAACAGAGAAAGTTATGGTATACAGTACATACTGTTATTTTGACACTTAGCCCCACCAAATGTGGTGCTAACTCTGCTTTTTTTCCAGGGCCAAGTAGAATCCTGTACTATCACTGGGGCTAGCCCACTTTGGTAAAATTGAGTATAGTCCTGTACTATTGGTGGGGCTAAGACCTCATTTATGGCCACCTATAGTACGTAACGGGGCTCAGCAAAATTTCACCAGTATGAAAAGCAAATAAGATGCAATAAAACAATAAAATACCATTACTAGTAGAATGAAAAGGACAACCATAGGACTATTAGTCCTATAAACTGCTTGAAAAACAAATTGCAGAGTTTTGAAAAGAATGATTATTTATGATTTAACAATTAAAAAAAAATCAAAGATATGAAAATGACATAATGTGAGCATACTGCTGTAAGAGACATTGGAAGTTTTCGTTAAATGATTTATTATTCATATTGAATAACATAATTTTCATGTTCTTTTAGTAGGTTGATTTGTATAAAAATACAAACAACAACAAATTAAAAGTTTGGAAAAACAACCGACTTCTAAAATTGAAATCTACCAACTGTGTCTTGAACTCAGACTAAAATATAACTCTGATGTCATACCAAAAACACAATTATGACCAATTCCTGCCTCTTTCTATTTGACGTCAATATTACGTCATGATAAGAGGACATGAGCTGAATCCAATTACAACTATCTCGTTTTCTTTTGCACGTATACGGGTAGGCAACCAGCAGAGTCCTCGAAAAACAGGAAGTTGGCTTGACCTTGTTTCTAATGTTGCCATGGTAATTGAAAACTTTTTTTACTGGGCTCTATTTGGAAGTCTGCACATATCAATTACTGTCTGCACATTAACATGTAATTCGTTTTCGAACTTTTTTTTCATTTCACAACATTTCTCTAAGGGTTTTTGAACTTTTCAAACAAACTTCAAATACTTGTGCAAAAGAGAGGGAAATAGGAAAAACTGTAAGAAAATGAAATGAATATTATTTTGGCAAACTACAAAATATAATGACTTGCAATCACAATTCCAACCAACCAATGTTGTCCATTCCATGATTAACATTTGCCCATTAGGCCAAGAACATAATTGTTTCCTCACTTTCTTGATCAGCAACAAATGTGGAAATTAAAGGATACCAATCACCTGAAAAGCTAGAACATATACAATCAACCTTAAAATTGAAATCGTTTATGTCTGTTGAGAGTGTATTTAAACTTGCAATATCTTTTTATAGAGGTAACATTAGATGCTTATATTTTTTAAATAGTATTGCAACATAGAACCCCTAACATAGCAGACTCTAAAGAGCAAAATATATTTTGTTTGATTGGTACACTTTAAAAGCACGAGCAAAACAAATTTTGTAAAACTGCTGCCCCCCCCCCCCCAACAGCAACAAAAAGGTAACAGTGCCCATGATGCAATTTCAAATTCAAATTTATTGAAATAGAATCCTGACATAATAGGATTATCACTAAAACAAAACAAAACAAAACTCAACAGATTCATGTTGAATATCATTGAGGCCAGGAATGGCCCTCCATAACCAACCCCTCCTCCCCCTAAAAAAAATTGCATCCCTTCCTGGCCATTACTACTGTAATTATCTAACCCTTATCAGCCCCCCCCCCCAAAAAAAAAAAAAAAATTCAAGCACTGGTCCACTCAACTAACCCTCCCTCTCTAATAATTTCACCCTGTCAAATATACTCTTTACCTCCTCCAAATCAATTATCCCCTTTCATGCTAAACCCTCCTCCCTTCCCCCTTCTCCCTTTTTCTCTCTCAAGATTATAATCTTCTACTCTATACCCTCTCCCCCCCCCCCTCCCCCCCCCTCCCCCCAATCCTTCAACCTGACATTCATTATTTCATGACAGAGCAGAATCAGCTATGAAATAATTGCCACTTATGGAAAGTTTTTTTCAGTGATTCATAGTGATCGTGTTTACTTGGAGGTATTGACACAGGGATGTTGAAAACACAGACTCACGTCATTGAACCGTGCAGTCACCCTTTCATCATGGCTATTAAGAATCATATTTCAAGGTATTACGAAATCATATATCCCAGAGTAGAATTTTCTGTAAATCTGTTTATAATATCTGTAAAAAACATGTATGTTGGACAATACTACTATGTAGAAAACTTGCATTGGTTGGAGCAATAACACATGTTGGACAGTTTCAAGCAAAATTATTGTGCATTATTATGAAGGATGATATACATATATAAACAAATAATCCATCACTTTATAGCCATTATTATGTCAAAAAATTATGAAGGATGTTATATTTTAATGTTTTGTTGATGTAAATAAAATCTTCCTTAATTAAGGGAGTTTTAAAACTGATACATTGAAATTTTCCATCTTGAGTTGCACCCTCAAAAAGTCTTCTTTTTAAAAAAATAAATGCTAAGCACAAATCCATTTTTAAAACATTATAAACAAACATAATTCGCTGTACATGTAGATTTACGATTTTTTGTTGTTGCTATATTTCAGGGAGAAATATTTCATTCACCCTTTGCTAATTCTGACCTAGGCTACTGCATACAGCTTTCTGATTACTCTCTTGACACTCACTCAAACCATGAAATCTTGTAATAGTCAGGTTCACACAAAGGGAGCTAAACTTTAAAGGGAAATCCAACCTTTATAGCAAGTTGCTTTGAAAGAAAGAGGAAAAATCAGAGAAGCAGTTTGGTGAAAGTTTGAACGAAATCGGACAAGCAATAAGAAAGTTATGAATTTTTGAAAGTTGTAATCACTATGCATATGGGAATTTCAAATTGGCCGAATAGGTAATGTCACTGTGATGTATCTGTGGACAACTCCCCCATTCGCTCTAACACACAAAATGACTAAAATGTCACTTTTTTTCAAAATGCAATACTCAGTAGGATCTTTTCGTTCATGAGGACCTATAACAATATGCTTTCTCCAATATATATTGAGTACTGCCCCGAGGGTAAAAGCGTCTCAAAGAAAACCGCAAATTATTGATATTTTTGTGTACGACAAATGGGAGAGTTGTCCACAAAAATGTCACAATTGACTCACCAAATTGTCAATTTGAGATTCGCATAGATGTAGTGATCTCATTTTTCAAACATCCATAACTTTCTTAGTCCTTGTTCGAATTCTTTCAAACTTTCACCATCATGTTTTTCTTATTTTTCTGCTTTCACACAAATCATCTTATTATCAAGGTTGGATTGCCCTTTAAGTTTCGCTTGCAGTTTCAAAACTCTAAGTTATCTTGTAGTTATCTTGTACATGTAGTTTCAGACTGTATGAACGGATTCATAGTTTCAAAACTTTAAGTTTACTTGTAGTTCCAGAACCGGTTAACACCGAAACGGCGAGAAGCAGGGGTCCTCCTCACAGTGACGGACCATGTAGACAGAATAAACTTTAAGTTTAGCAAACTCATTGTTAACGATGACCTCTCTGCTGATGTTAAATGGCCAAGGCTCAACTTGCAGCTTCAGAACAACGAGCGTTGTTGTTTTGGGCCCATGTGAACCCTCGTCGTTGTTTGTGAGCTTTGTTTCGTTAACTTACAGTTTTGCTTACTCAGTACGGTTGCAAAACTACAAGTCCTGTATGAACATAGCTTTTGTTTTGGGATAATAAAAACAGCTTTTATGGCATACTTGAAAGTTGAAACACTGAGGCAGCTGTTCACATGATATCTAAACCTCATTATCTGACATTAGCTGACACCTGCCAACTGATAACCATATATGGGGGGGGGGGGGGGGACCGAAAATACTCATCATGTCACAGTCTACGGGGGCTTTACCAAGGGAAGAAAGAGGGATGAGAGAGTTTCAGAATTACCATACATGTACATAGAATATTTACCCCCCCCCCCAAAAAAAAAGAACTTATATACATGTAGTCTGAGGGATATTACCAACATAAAGAGGGAGTTGAAGCCCTGTGGGGGGGGGGGGGGGGGGGGGAGGGGGGGTGGGGGGCTTCAGGGTTACCATATATGGCGGGGAAACAAAAATATATTCATCAATTTATCGTGGGTCATTAGAAAAGGGTGGGGTGGGGTTGTCATACACTGGGGATAAGAAAGAAAAATATTCATTAAATTATATTCAAATATGAGGGTCTTTACTAAGAGCAGAAGGGATTGAGGGGGTTGACAGGGTTTCTATAGTATATGTGAGGTCATAATGGGGTAGGGGGTTATCATGTATGGGGAAGACAAGAAAATATTCATCAGCTTACCGGCCATCTGTGGGTCATTCTTACCAGCAGAAAGGGGTGGGGTGGGGGACTAAGGTTTATTATGTATGGGGGAAGACAAGAAAATATTCATCAAATTATCTTCTGAGGGTTATCACTGGCAGAGAGAAGTGGGGTGAGGTCAGGGTTAGCATACATGGGGAAGACAAGAAAATATTCATCAAATTATCTTCTGTGGGTCGTAATCAATCTGAGCAGAAAGGGGTAAAGGGGTTTAGCGTTAAAAGATACGGGGGGGGGGGGGAACATGAAAAATATTCATCAAGTTATAGTCTAAAGGTCATTACTGGTAGCAGAAATGGATATGAAGAGGAGAGGGGGGGGGGGGAGGGAGAGGCGTGAGTCACATAAGGGTGCGTCCAGGAAGGGAACGTTTTCCGGTGCCTTTTGACAGGGCCAAGGTTAGTCTTGCCACAGAACTGCTTCACAGTAACTTTCACACATATTGTTCATAAACTTGGAACAGTCATGTGTCTGTTGCAAGACAAGCTTTTTTTCCAAATATTACTACATGTTATGACAGAGTATGGGTAGTTCAAAGCACCTAGGGAAGTGAATGAGTTTTATTTCTAATTCAGCAAATTATCTATTAAATTATGAGTTTATTATTATTATTATCATTTTATTTGGCAAAGAAAACATTACAAAGTAGAAACACATTTGACAAAGTAAAGATACAGATAATGCAACCACTGGAACGCCAGGAACAGAAAAAATTAACTAAATAATTGTAGCATAAAGCTTTCTGTCCCGATTCCAGTGGTTGCAAAGACATTATAAGTATTAGTTGCATATTCATTATGAATTACAAATACAATAAATGTGCACATTCGCACAAGAATATGCAACAGAAATTACAATAAATCTTTATACAAAGATTAATTCATACCGCATCTCCCACTTAAATTGTTTACATATATCACTTATAGTTTGAGAGAGAAAATAGATAATGGAACATAGAGTAAAAGGGAAGAGGCAATGAATGAGAGAGAGAGAGAGAGAGAGTAGCAGAATAATATAGAATGAAACAAAGAGAGAAAGAAGGACAAAGAGAGAGAGAGAGAGAGAGAGAGAGAGAGAGAGAGTAGCAGAATAATATAGAATGAAACAAAGAGAGAAAGAAGGACAAAGAGAGAGAGAGAGAGTAGCAGAATAATATAGAATGAAACAAAGAGAGAAAGAAGGACAAAGAGAGTGAGAGAGAGAGAGAGAGAGAGAGAGAGAGTAGCAGAATAATATAGAATGAAACAAAGAGAGAAAGAAGGACAAAGAGAGAGAGAGAGAGAGTAGCAGAATAATATAGAATGAAACAAAGAGAGAGAAGGACAAAGAGAGAGAGAGAGAGAGAGAGAGAGAGAGAGAGAGAGTAGCAGAATAATATAGAATGAAACAAAGAGAGAAAGAAGGACAAAGAGAGTGAGTGAGAGAGAGAGAGAGAGAGTAGCAGAATAATATAGAATGAAACAAAGAGAGAAAGAAGGACAAAGAGAGAGAGAGAGAGAGAGTAGCAGAATAATATAGAATGAAACAAAGAGAGAGAGGACAAAGAGAGTGAGAGAGAGAGAGAGAGAGAGAGAGAGAGTAGCAGAATAATATAGAATGAAACAAAGAGAGAGAGAAGGACAAAGAGAGTGAGAGAGAGAGAGAGAGAGAGAGAGAGAGTAGCAGAATAATATAGAATGAAACAAAGAGAGAAAGAAGGACAAAGAGAGAGAGAGAGAGAGTAGCAGAATAAAAAAAAATAAACAAAGAGAGAGAGAAGGACAAAGAGAGAGAGAGAGAGAGAGAGAGTAGCAGAATAATATAGAATGAAACAAAGAGAGAAAGAAGGACAAAGAGAGTGAGTGAGAGAGAGAGAGAGAGAGAGAGAGTAGCAGAATAATATAGAATGAAACAAAGAGAGAAAGAAGGACAAAGAGAGAGAGAGAGAGAGAGTAGCAGAATAATATAGAATGAAACAAAGAGAGAGAGAAGGACAAAGAGAGTGAGAGAGAGAGAGAGAGAGAGAGAGTAGCAGAATAATATAGAATGAAACAAAGAGAGAAAGAAGGACAAAGAGAGTGAGTGAGAGAGAGTTTGACATGAAAACAAGAAACTTGAATTAGAGCATTAGCTCATGATTTTATAGTTAATCAAAATGACAATTTTTTTCTGATTGGACAAGTCCAATCTACTTCCTTCTCCCCCCCCCCCCCCCCCCCAAGATCTATCCTCTTATAATTATTTGGATATCAAAGGGCATTTAGTTTTATTTTTTTCAATACTTTTACATTATGCTGTTCATTGACTCATGTTTAAATTAAATGGCTCAATAATTTTCCTCAAATGAATAATTGAATGGTTTATATTTGGAAGCCTCAATGCCATTTTAGCATGTTTTACCACTATACCACAATTATCACAAAGTAATTGAACTTGATTTTGGTTACAGGTGACATTGTACTTATGCAAGGCAATAATTGTTCCTAAAACCACTAGCCCAAGATGAGAAAGCAGATCATCTGGGGAAATAAAAATAGTTTTCTTTGCTTTTTTCTTCACTCAGTAAATACCAGAGTACAGAGTCCAGAGTTTAGTCACAGTTCCCAATACAGAAGAACCAGAAACTTCCGAGACGACATCGTGTGGCTGAGACTCGCTAAGTTTTTCAAGCCACAAAACAGTTTTGAGTCATAACATGAAATTTTAACATGAATGTTTCTGACTGAGAGAGAGTTTGTCATAAAAAAACTTGCAGAACTTTCTGCTTTTGCGATATTTCACGACCTTCCTGCAGATAAGAGAATTTACAGAAAGTGAAAAAGAAACATTTGCAGTTTAGTTTAAAGCCTTTTTTTTAAAAAGAAATTTAAAGTTCTACAAAGACCCAAAAATAATTTAAAAAAAAAAAAAATTTAATAGACAAAAATGTCCTTGTGCTTCCTTGTGGGAAAACACTTTCTGTTGCAACACTTGACATCCAACATTTACACTGGAAATTGTCCACAACAATTAGTTGAATAGATTATGACCCCTTTATCATATCACATCATGACATTTTCTTTCTAAAACTCCTCAAAAAAAGTTTGGAAATCTGACTTTGATCGATCATTTCTCCTGAGTCTTGGTGAATATTGATGTTTGATTGATACCACTGAAAAGATCATTTAATTCTCTTTAAAATGATACCCTACATGATACGATTATCGTTCACATGGAGGTGCAGTGCCTTGAAATGAGGGGCAAGGTCAAAATTCAAAAGTTGCAAAATGACACAATATTGAAAGTCAATGTTCTTTTTTACCGTGGTGATGAGTGAGTTTCCCAGTTGTTTCTTTTGTTTTCATGCATCTTAACATCAACATTAACATGGAATCAAACAAACCTCTGCACAAGCAAACACATAACAAACAAACATGCATGCATGGGTATTTCAAAACACGACTCAAACCATGTTATCTCACAGAACCATCACTACATAAACCACAACAAAACATCAAAAATGAAGAGGCAGGGGCTTGATTTAATGGATTTTCATATTTATTGTCACATACAGAGATCTTTGATTTCATCAATTAACATGATCAAGGCTCAGTAACGGGTGGACGACCCAAGTGCTTGCACCACCGCCTGGCACTGCCTCCTCATGCTGCTGCTGAGCTTCGTGATTCGTTGCTGTGGAATGGCATTCCATTCTTCAATCAGAATCTGACGCAGTCCTGCCAGTGTCGTCTCATTGGTGACTCTCTTCCGTACAGACTGGCCGAGTTGATCCCAGAGATGCTCGATGGGGTTTAGGTCTGGGCTGCATGCAGGCCACTCCATTCTCGTGATATCCTCTCTCTCGAGAAAATTGCGGACCAGTCTCGCTCTGTGGGGTCTCGCGTTGTCGTCTTGCAGGATTGCGTCGTTCCTCATATTCCTTAAATACGGGACAGCTGTTGGTTGGAGGATCTCGTCTCTATACCTCTGAGCAGTGAGGTTTCCGTCAATGACAACAAGTTCTGTTTTTCCTGCAGTCGAGATGCCTCCCCACACCATCACGCTTCCTCCACCGAATGGTGTAACGCGGTCGATGCAGCTATCGTCGAAACGTTCACCCCGCCTACGCCACACCTTTCACTCGCCCATCAACTTTCCGCAGGCAGAAACGCGACTCGTCGCTGAACATCACCATCTGCCACTCGCGCCTGTTCCAGCGGAGATGATCCCGGCACCAACGAAGGCGCTCCTGCTTCTGTCGAACAGTCATTGCTGGCTTCTTTGCCGTCTTTCGTGCTCGGAGATTGGCAGCATGGAGACGGTTTCTCACTGTTTGATCAGATACCCTGGTGTTGAACCTCCTAACAATGCTTCGTTGAATACTCTGTGACGATCGTATACGATTCTGTAAAGCAAGTACCCTGATATAACGGTCTTGCTGTTCCGTCGTGATCTTCGGACGTCCACTCCTGGGCCGATCTTTGACATCACCCGTCGCTCGGAATTTCTGTTTCCATTTAGTGATGGTCCCAGGGCTTACACCAAGTCTCTCTGCTACATCTTTTTGAAGCATCCCAGCTTTGATTTGCCCAATGGCGCGGGCCTTTTGAACATTACTTACACGTGGCATAATGAACAACCAACCTAACAGACTGAGCCATTAACACTGCCTGACATGGCACCACCAAAAGCTTGAATGTGAAATTCAAACTTCTATTGAATTTGACATTCATGGTTGACCAGTTGATAACAAAAGACATCACTCCGGACAAAAGAATCATGTTCTTTATTGACCCTTCATGACCATTTCTGCTCGTTTTGCAGCTTTTCAGTTCAGACCTTATCCAACACTTTTGAATCCTGCTCTTTTCCTGATGGCATGATCATAACAAGCAGGGTATCATTTTAAAGAGAATTAAATGATCTTTTGAACTATATCAAACATGCATTGGGTAATATTGGGAGATGGGAGAAATAAGTGGCCAAAGTCAGATTTCCAAACTTTTTTTGAGGAGTGTATATATTCCAATATTACCATCCTCCTGTTCAATGCTGTTGGAGTCCGATGTACATTTACTGAAAGACTTTTCTTATATGGTCATCGATTACGGGTGCCACACATCCCCATAATAATAAAGGCCCGTATTCTCGAAAGGCGCCTAACTTAAGCCCCCACCTAACTGAGTAGATTTAGGCCACCAAATTATGGAGAGCCAAATGTCACCCTCTTTTAATCCTACAAAATCACCATAATTCTGGGACTAAATACAAATACAAAAACCGACACGATATAATTGATTTCTAATGCTCATTTCATGCCAGAAAACAAATTTGTTTCTTTATTTTATTACATAAATATAGTAATTTATATGGGACTTAGGGGTTGACAAATGGCCTTCCATAAATCAGTGGCCTAAGTTAAGCCAGGCTTAACTTAGGCCACTTTCGAGAATACGGGCCATAGACTCTAATGTCATGAGCATTGTGGTATTCATTCACTTGACGCCTGATCAAAAGGTTGAGGGTTCAAATCTCTGCCAGGTGCGTATGCCCTCAGACAAGGCATTTCATCTACAGTTGTCTCTCTCCACCCAGGTGTTTCATGGGTACCTGGCAGGATTTACTCCTTGAAATGCTCTGTGCATTGATTAAATTAAGTAACTAGATTCAGATACAAGTACATGTATTTGTGCATAGCCATTCAAAATAGTTTCTTGGTATACCTCTCTTCAAATGCAATGACTGCCCTGCATACTTTTGCACATAAAATAAGTGCTGAATAATTGATGAAACAAAGTAATTTAGCGTAAAAAACAAGATTAAACCTTACAATGTATGTATTCATGATGAGCAATTCAAAATGGTTTCTTGCTATACTTCTCTTAACCCTTTCAGGACAGGAATTATTCAAGGGCTAAATTGATCACATTTCGTTCTTCAAATTGGCAACAATAATACTTTTCTTTTAGCGCTACAAGGTTCTAATAAGGTGTAATGTCTTTGAAATCAATATACATGATTACAAACTTTGTCGAAAAAATTGCAAATTTTGATAAAAAACACTAATTTTGAACCTCTCAGTGTGCTGTCAATTTAAGGATTTTAAAGCTTATTCTCATTTTTAAAAATTCCTGGTATCAAATGCATTACGGTCATGCAATGAAAATGGACATAGTTTGTGCAGAAATCTCTTTCTACTCTTGGATCTCGTTTATTTTTTAGAGCTCTGAATTAAAAGTTATTGAGCCAAACCACGAAATGTGGTCAATTGTCTCGAAAGGATTAAAATGTAAATACCCATTACTGGTTAGCGTGTACATTAAAGTGTACCAACCACCTGAAAAAAGAATATGTATACCGCTAGGAAGTATAAACTTAACCTCAAAGAACTTTATCTGAAATTCTATAGGTCAACAGTTTAGGGGTATGAAGGAAATAAAGGATAACATGAAGGTGCTCGCGCGGAACCCAACTTGGAGGTTCGGTTCCGCCCTTATCTTGGCGAGCGCGTACAGGTGCGCTGTGACGTCTACTCACAAGTTACTTTATGTTTACAGAGAGTATAATTAAACTTGTAATATCTCTTTATAGAAGTGATATTCGAAGCCCATATTTGGAATACAGCAGAATGACATGGAACCTCTAACATACAGAATAAAATATTTTTTGGTGATTGGCACCCATTAAATAAAAGTGTTGAATAACTGAGGAGATAAAATAATTTAGCAGAAAAACATGATTAAACCTCAGCACGTTTTTCGATGAGGTACATGTACATGTATGTCGCATTAACAACGACAGAAATAGTACATGTATAACTTCTATCGTCCATTTATGAAGATAACCTAGCAAGGAAACAGCAGTACACTACCAAAGAAGAAAAAAATCCTTCTAATCACATAAATAGTGTGTTTGTTCGGAAGTTTACAAATGGCTGATTTCAAGAAATGCGAGCTATTTGTCCAAGTCTGTATGATAAACTCCCATAATGAATGCTTGTTTGTGAAGTTCCTGCCGGAGTCATTAGAGCGGTAGAGGTCATTTCCACACAAGCATTCATATTCTTGTTTGCAGAGTAGTGGGAGTCAAGTTATTATTGAGCAATAGCTGCAAAATTTGCGTCTGGTGACTGAAAAATGACTGGAAAGCACTTTTATAATGGGAGTTCGGTACTTCAGAAGTGGTTTAAAAATGTGCCGAAGAATAAAATCGATTTAGGCCCTTCAGAAGTACCCTCAAATCGGGTGCATCGTAAAAGGAGTGTAAGATTTGAGGCAGGGTCAATGTGAAATTCTTAATCATCTTAAGAAGTCACTTCTTGATTATACATGTAGGCTTTCTTAATGTGTAGCAGTTGATAAATCTTTGATGCAATGCTCCTACATGTACGACAAGCACATTGAAGTCGATTAATGTTTTGTAACTGAAAAACTAACTCTCCTTGTCCGTAAAGAGCATTTTATTTGATTTGGTTGGGGTTGGTGCCAAATGTTCCTGCAAATATTGACGAAACTGGTCTGTTAAAATCTTATTTACTTTAATACTTCTAAATCTTATTATTTACTGGACTATAGTTCAGACTTGACTTCAATGCTTAAAGGTCCTTTAAGATTCAGAGAGACTTCCCAGAGCCCTATTTGAGGTAGTACACCTTTGTCTTACATTTACAGGTCATTGCATGATCGGAGAATTGAGTTTATGATCATTACCACTAGGTTTTATTATGATGCAGTAGGTTTTTGTTTTACCTTCTATATACCTACATGTATAGACCTGATTGTAAGGATCAATTAGGCCATGTAAGGACTGATAGGGTCACTCACAATGCCGACTGAAAGGTCCCACAACTAATTATAACTGAAGGATATTCTATATAGACACATGCATACAAATGTATTCTTTCTAACCTATGGACACCATGAGAGCTACCAGCAACTATGAAAGCAATAGTAAGATCAAACACATTTAAATGTTAACCACACAACAGGATGATATGGGAGGAACTCCTGGAAATAGTGAATAATCAACATTTCATGACTGTACATGTACCCTACACAGCAAAAACTGTGGTGTTAATGGGTGTACATAGAGGACCACACCATGCATTTTACACCGGTGTTAAATTTGTGGTCCTCTATGTACACCCATTAACACCACAGTTTTTGCTGTGTAGGGTACATGTACAGTCATGAAATGTTGATTATTCACTTATTTTTTGTTCGATTTCATTCAAATTTTCACCAATCTGCTTCTCTGATTTTTCCTCTTTCTTTCAGAGCAACTTGCTATTAAGGTTGGATTTCACTTTCATGAATTAAATTATATTTGGATGCAATTTTGCATTGTTTATCTGTGGTTCAATTAAGTGGCATTAGGCCTAAACTGAACATTGTATAAATAGATTTGTACAGATATACATGTAGACCTGTTGGTTATAATACTGCAATATCAATTTGATAGATTGAATATAGGCATAACTAATCTGGCTTGGGAAGTCACAGAATGGCATCCTATCATGACGGGAAGCAGATAATCCACCTGCGATAAACCATACAAAGTGCCTGATTGAAATATGATTACAATCTGCATAGGATTTCCTCTGTCAGGGGCAAAAAGGTAATGTACCATATTGGGATAGGCCTAACCTTCACAAGAGAAATCACTAAATATTGTACTATTGCCAACATGCACCCATCAATTCTCCCTATCACATATAGCCGATATCAGCCGATATCAGCCGATATCAGCTCCCAATGCCGATATCGGGGACAACGATGTTGGCACATATATTTCCGGTTCCAGTCTATAGCTATAGTGTGCATACACTGATATTTCCTTGCTTTTTTTGTATGTGATTGTTCTGCTGAAAACACGTTTTGCATCTTCGGCTCAACATCCCACATTAGGTGGCTTCACAGAAGAATCCCATTTAAATATCAACTGTATAAAAACACGATTATTTGCTAGATTAGGAACAAAAGAGAGTTTTTGCTAGGCTGACCACGTCTTCTAACACATTGTCAATGACGAATTAGCCTAATCATCTCCATTCATGACAATAATGCCTGCCATTTGCTCAAGATAATGGATTAAAAATATGAAACTGATTTTAATTGAGGATGTGTTTCCAGCCTACCAAAGTTGCAGAACAAGTGATGAGCAATTCTTTGAAAGTGCACCACTGAACTCTTTAATGATAATTTAGAAATAAACTTCAAACAATTCATACAAGAACAAAAGAATGTACCCGCATGATTATACTGTAACCCAAAATTGAAAACGTATAATTCAACAATAAATCTGTCTGATTTCGGGGAGGGGGGGGGGGGGTTAAGAAGAATTTGTCAATCTAGAACAAAAACAGTTTCCCTTTATTTGGGCCTACACTTACAGTGAGTTCCAAAGAGTAACTTGGATAGCAGTAATTTGGAAGAAAACATAATGGAACACACGAATCACAAGAATTATGACTGTACAATTTACTTTTAAAAGCAAATATATAGGCACTACTTGTTTAAATTTATACCACCCCAACTATTACAGAGTACAAGGAAATAGTATTCTGTTTCCTTGGTTTTCTGAAGTCCCTCTCAGGATCTTTAAAGGCATTGATTAACTTTGCCCAGGATTGAAAAAAAAAATCACTGTTCCAGCTAATGCTGTAATCATAATTGCAAACCTTTAGCTCAGACAGGAATCGCCTGAGTTTTATAAGCTGATCGGTCGTTTATATATCAAGATATTTACGATTGAACATTGATGTCGGGATAAAGTATCACCGAACCCTAAAGAACTCTTACGGTTGGCATACCTCGCTCTATCACAGAATACCGTACGGGCTGGAAACCTGCTCTAAAATTGCCAAGCGCTGGTGCTTGGTTTTTGTGACTGCAGTGCAGCGAAGAAGCCGAGCGACTTGCGCTAGCGATTGATTGCGATTTTCTCTTTTTTAGGATAGTAAACGGGTTCCATTTTCTCTCATACTTTCACATATATCTTTAATTATATATGTAGTTAGAGGACTGCACACAATTCACTGGCATTTGAGCTGATTTTACAATTTTTCACGAAGTTAATCAATCACTTTAAATTCTCTCTACAAACACTATTTACTACTCCTCTGGTATGTCTATTTCTCCAGTTATTACCCTCCAATAAAAGAATCATTGGCCCTTAGCCTCCTAGAAGAACTGATGAAAAGTCAATCTTTGGGATTTCTTTTCTTATCCTCTTGAACTGACTGAAAACAGTTTTAAGCATTCCACAAATCCTTGGGGGCATGTTCAGTGGGCCATGCCCCCTCTCTGTCTGTCTGTCTGTCTCTCTCTCTCTAGGTGCGTCTCCATCAGCCCGAGTTTGCTCAAGCTCGAGATTCTAGCCCGATCAGCGCTTCTCGAGAAAAAAGTCCAAGTTTGAAAAACCCCGTCTCCATCAGCCCGAGTCGAGCGATTCCCGCTCGTTCTTGGAATAAACTCGAGCGTCAGAGCATGCGCACTTCGAAGATGGAAAAAAAAAATACATAGGATAAATGAAGAGAAAAGAGCAAAGAAATACATAAGAATAGAAATAAGAATAGATAATGGGGAAAACAAAGAAATATATAAGGAGAAAAAGGAGAGAAGGAAAAAACAAAGTAATACATAAGAAACAAAGAAAAACATAAGGAAACAGATAAAATAGAGAAACAAAGAAATACATAAGGATATATTAGGAAAAGATAAAAAGAGAAAAGGAAAACAAAGAAATATAAAGGGAAGAGGATAAAAAAGAAGAACAAAGAAATACATATGAATAGATAGAAGAGTAGACGGGAAAACAAAGAAATACAAAAGGAAAGGATAAAAAGATAGAAGAAAACAAAGAAATACATAAAGAAACATAAAGAAAAGAGGATAGCAAGAAGAACAAAGAAATACATAAGAAATGAAAGAAAAATAAAAAGTGGGGAAAACAAAGAAATATATAAGGAAAAGGTAAAAAAGAGAGAAGTAAAAACAAAGAAATACATAAGAATAGAAATAATAGATAATGAGGAAAACAAAGAAATATATGAGAAGAAGGAGGGAAGGAAAAACAAATACATAAGAAACAAAGAAATACATAAGGAAAAGATAAAAAGAGAGAAGGTAAACAAAGAAATATATAAAGAAAAGAGGATAGCAAGAAGAACAAAGAAATACATAAGAATAGAAAGAAGAATAAAGAATGGGGAAAACAAAGAAATACATAAGGAGAAAAAAGAAAATAGGAAAAACAAAGAAATACATAAGGAAAAGACAGAAGGAGAGAAGAAAATCAAGAAATACATAAGGAAAATAACATTTCTAGGATTGGTGTCATGAATAAATTAACCCGAGTCAAAACCCGAGTGCGTCTTCACCTGCGAATTAGCGGGCTAATTCGCCAAATAGCGCGCTATTTCACAAAAAAACCCGAGTTGACTTAGGCTTCTAGCTCGAGCTAGAAACCCACGAAATAGCCAGCTAATTGCGTCTTCATTACAAACTAGCTCGAGCTAGTTCTGATCGGGTTACTTTGCCGGATCAGAATTAGCGGGCTATTTTGGAAACTCGGGCTGATGAAGACGGGCCTTCTCTCTCTCTCTCTCTCTCCCCTGTTCTGCTACCTCCCCCTCTCCCTCTCCCCCATTCCCCCTTCCCCTTTTATGTTGTTTTGGGTTTTTTTTGCTATTTCTGGATTGGCTATACATACTGTATACAGAATGAGGAAGATATATCCAGCAATGTTTACAAATTATAAATTTTATCTATTTTTCTTTTTTACCATGTGCAGCTCTTTTTCAGTTTTCTAGGGCTTGCGATCTTTTTTTGAGCTTTCTAGAGCTAATTCAGTCATCACTCCCATTAACAAGTATATTTGTTCATTGCCCCCCCCCCTTCTGACTCTCGTCTCCCCCCCCCCCTCTCTCTCTCTCTTTATCTCTCTCTTGTATGTCTCTCTGTTTCTTTCTCTTACTGTCACTTACTTTCTTCAAGGAAAATGAAAATTAAGATAAATGTACTCTGCTTGCCCCACAAACATGTTGAACTTTGAACATACCTAGTTAGCATCTGGTAAGCAAATTTGGTTGTCCCGGTCAAGCAGGCAAGCCGGTTAATAATGGAGGCCTACCATGTACTTTGAGCTCTGGAATTTCTGATAAACTTGAACTAGCATTTCAAGCCCAATGTCTCAATGAATTGATATTTATCAGCTGTTCAAAATATTATATTTAGCTGTTCTGCATTCCACAATAGCGCTGATTGCAAACCCATTCATTCACAAGTGAAAAGAGTCTTGGTTGTGTTTTCATAAGTACCATCTCACATCAAAATCCTCAAACCATGCTTTCATAGTGGAGAACACTTTGGAAATATGTCTCCTTTTTTGCCAAAAGTGTAAAATGATAGGTACTACATTAAAAATAAATAGAAAATAATTCAAGCTAAACTTGGTCTTTTGGCACAACTTGTAGGCCCCGGCCTACGTTTACTCTAAGTCTACTCTTAGACCTCGTTCTCATTACGAGATTGGAAAGTGGATCGCTCCATCGTGGATCGCGCCAGGGCGGTCCACTGGCAGTCCTGGCACACTGCTGGCACGCCGCGGGTTCACACCTGCAGAGGGTAGCGCGATCTATCGTCGCACTTCTCTTTTTCAGGGTTCTTGTTGCCATGACATCTGATGTAATGGGGTCAACGTTTTCGCGCGTAATTCGATTCGGCTTAATGCTAGCGATCTATACCGACTGTATGCTGTGCGCTATACGCGAGCTGTATCCTTACATTGTAAACACTTCCTGGGTCACGGCTTACTTCCGGCGTACTTCACATCTTCCTGTTCTCACTACAAAAGAGAGATGGATCTAGTGCGCGCTAGATCGCGCTATCTCTTGTAGACCAGCCCCGGAACGACGTCCCCGCGTTCTCACCATAGAGGTAGCGCGATCTAGCGCGCGCTAGATCGCTCTATCCCTTGTAATGAGAACGGGGTCTTAGTCTACTCTAAAGCCCTGTTTTAACAGACCTTGCAATGTCGCGACAACGTCCAGACAATAAACCTAGGGTAACATTCCTCAATTAGGTAATAAAAACATGGGTGAGAGCCCTACACACCGTCTTAACAGACACACGTTGAAAACCTTTCCCTGGCATATTTCCATAGCAACGTATAGCTGACTTGCCGGTTGCGCGCGAGATTCAAACCAAACGAGGGAAATGCGATCTAGTGCCTGTACTGAAATCATGTATCCACAATGGTCTATTGCGCATGCGTCTTGTCAGCTTCCAGTGTTCGGGGAGAAAATTACCTCGAGAGCATCTTAACAGGAGGGTTGTCCGGATGTTGTCGCGACAATGTCGCGGTAATTACGGAAAGTTACCCTACATGTAGGCGGGCTAGGGTAGAATTTACTGAGTTGTCCGGACAACACCCCGCATGGAGCATCTTAACAGGCAGGGTAACAAAAAATTGTCCGGACATTGTCCGGACAACTCAGTTCCAGAAAGGTCTGTTAAGACGGGGATTCAGTCTACTCTAAGTCTACTCTAAGTGGTTCCCACTTCTTGGTCCAGGGACAGGCTTAGATTTTCAATGTGAAAGTATCTTTCATTTTGGGGTTCAGGGAGCAGGAGTAGATTTTACATGTGAAAGGGGGTCACAGTTCTTGGTCCAGGGAGCAGCATTATGTGGGATTTGCATGGGTAATAATGGGATCAAAAAGTCAAATATTTCTATCTTTCTACCACTGTTGAAGATGTGTGTGTGTGTGTGCGTGTGTGTGTGTGTGTGTGTATGTGTGTGTGTGTGGGAGGAAGGGAGATCAGTGGACACACCTCTTTGCTTGCTATGCCTCCACTGTACATATTCTCACTTCACTAGACCACTCCATAGTATTGAGTACGTGCCTATTGGTTTCTTACTAATTCAAGGAGTTATCACAGAACTTCTGTAATAACTCCTTGATTTAATGTATTAAATTTAATGTAACAATGGTGCATCATGTAAATTTACATACACTGTACAAACTGTTTGTGTGTTTTGTGGTCTAAAAGAAATTTACGAAAACTTATCAGGTATGCAAACCTCTGGTCAAGTCTTGTTCACATGTACAAACTCAGACATGTTGGAGTCCTATGTATTCTGCATACTATGCAGCATGAAAGAGCCTGAAAACTGGCATATCCCTGATCATATGCAGGGCCTTCTTGCATAAAAAGTTTTGTCTTAACGCAAGTCAAAAAGTTGAACGCAACTTGATTTTCAACCAATCAGAATCGCGTATTTGGGACTTGCGTTTAATTCTTTAAGTTGCAGTAAAACGCAACTATTTATGCAAGAGGGCCCCATGACTCAAAACTTGAATAACAACTGATCATACAATTAATTTATAATGTGATCACTTGCATTGATCATTATGTGCAATCAATCACAAAGCCTTTTGCTGAGGGGTTCCAGTAATGGGCCCCCAGTCAGATAATACTACTCATGAGCTTACCTACCTAGAAAGTGAACTTGACCTGCACTCCACAGAGCCTATTGAATGATGTTTGTGAATTAGGCAGCATTAGTCTGCACACACAGACTCTAATTTGACACTTACACAATACCATAAAGCCTTGAGCCTAGCCTAACTTTGTCAGTCTCTGTCTGAGTAAAAGTACGAGGCACTATACAAATGTCACTATTATTATCATTACAAGGGTTTATCCCCGTAAACTATATACCTACATGACATACACCAGCCAGCCAGTCATGCAGTTGCTCTTATATTACCCAGCCCCTGGTCGAGCCTCAATAACTTTGATTTTTCCAAGCAACTGTTCAATCAACTGTGCATGGGGCACCTTGAATCATGCAGCCAATAAAGATTTAAAGGTAATCTTGTGTTATGGTAATGACAATAAGTAAACTCGAACAGACTCAAATGAAACTTACACCAAATAACTACACTGTACAAACAAATGATATCTCCAAGATAATTTTGGTAGAAAATATATACATGTAGGCCTAATAGCTGAGTATATATGAGCAGAGAAAGATTCAGAAACCAACTAAGTCACTACCACATGAAATAACATGTGGTATCAGAGTTGAGCATTTTTCGGTGAAAGTGATTTCCAGCATGTTTTTTTTTTGTTTTTTTTTTTGCTTGTTTAAAAACTCATCCACAGCACGATAAACAAAACAGAATAACTTTATGCCCGTTTTTTTCTTGACTTGCTTCTGTTTTACCATGGCTCAAGATTCTGAAAATAGATTTTGAAAATTGGTCCAAAAGTTATACGAACAGGATGATATACTTGCTGATAATGCTAGGTATGATATTGATGGTATCAATTAGGTTTAGTTGCCTCTCAACTGTCTTCAAAGTTTCAGGGATGCTAAATCACATTCATTACATTTAAGGACATACATGTAAATGACTTTCACAATCATGTCATATTATAATACCTTTTTTAGGATCCACTCACAAAACTTCTTTGATCTCCAAAGTTGTTTCTCAGTAGTTGAGCTCTGTAGGGGGAAAAAAATGAAATATACATTCAGGGTAGCTTTAAAAACAATGTTTAACAAGAAAAAAATTAAATATATCAAGTGTGCATAAATCTCATTTACACTGTACAATGCTTGAGAGAACGAAATGGAAAGGTTTCATAGTAGGATTGTTAGTATACTATTAATACATGGTTGGGAGTGCGTTAGTGCGATCTGGCGACACAAAGGTTTTTATCGTGGTGTACTAACACACTCGGCTACGCCTCGTGCGTTAGACACCGCGATAAAAACCTGCGTGTTGCTGGATCGCACTAACGCACAAACTCACAACCATGTATTAATAGTTTTATAAAACGGGTCTACAATCTTAGTGTTTTCTTACGATCTTAGTGTTTGATCCGGATTAGCCGTGCGTTAGTCCCCTCGCCGTGCCTTAGTACTTTTTTTTTGCACGGTCATGTGATGTTATTTGACCAATCAGGATGGCTACATTCTTGAACCTGTTTTATGACATCCAATGAATATTCATGCTTTTCTTTGTTTCATGTGTTTACAAAATGCAAGATGAAATGAAATATTAGCCATAATAAATCTCTTTTTTAATGCATGTTGGTAAAGATGGTAGTATTCCAAACATTAGTAAGCAAGCCAATGCAAGATGCATTTAGGAAGAAGAGTAGCATCGATTTAAAATCTGACAAAACACTGTCATATGTTTAGCGATTTGAAAGCAACTGGGAAGCATTTTTGTTTAATAGCTTACCTTCTCCCATATTTTCAAATATTCATGAACCTTTGCAAAAGGTTTATTTCTACTTATTATTTCTTGTTGCTATATCGATTTGCTATGGATGAACCTAACAACAGGTCTATTTCTGTTCATACACTATTACTTGTTTTATTGATTTGCTGAATGCATAATAAACCCGTCGAGGTCATATTTTGAAAATTGTGAGATATATTTTGCACGTTTTCAATATGGCCTTTATTGCCCTGCTTGTTTTACTGCTGGCAAAGAACTTTAATGAGTCATTAGACTGCATCAGAAGATTAACGACCTTGTGTTTGATGAGCTAGTCTGGGTACTTCACAATATACTACCAGTTTCACATGCATCGAGATATGCCAGTATTTCATGCCTCCGCTTCTAACTGCCTGTATTGATTAGTCTTTTCTCTGTTTATCTCTATCTTTCTTTCCATCTCCTTTTCTCTCCCTTTCTCACTTATTCACTCTCTCTTTTTCTCTTCCCCCTTTCTCTCTCTCTCTCTTGCTCTCTTTTTCTCTCTCTTACTCTTTTTTTTTCTCTCTCTCTCTTTCTTTCTCGCTTAGTGTACCCCACATCTCTCATGCACATCCACTCCTCCCTCTCTCTCTCTCTCTCTCTTTCTCTCTCTCTCTCTCTCTATTCTGGACACACCCTCAGAGCTGCTATCTCAATTTACTCATCTTCATCCACAACTTTGTTTTTGACTTTAAACAGACTGACATACACGTAGGACTACAGAGTCAAGTTACCAAATACGTGTACCATCTGGAAATCGACATGTTTGCAGGCTTGTAAAGGATAATGAATGTAACACTACCTCTCACTAGACAATTTTACGATGTGCATGGAAGTCCACCCTGATTACAAGTTGGTTTTAAAAGAAGCAGAAAAACTGAAGAAGCAGAAAAACTGAAAAAACAGATCAGTGAAAGTTTGAGCAAAATACGATGAGAAATCAGAAATTCATCCATGACGTACATGAGAGCTCCTCTCCCATTTCCCCTGTACCCCAAACTTTCATTTCCATTTTCTCTAAAGAAAATATTCAAACATACATGCATCTTTAATAGATAATCATTGCTTATACGTTTTTACACAAAACCTGTATGAAACAAATCTATATTCCTTCATAAGAAAAGAAAATGGAAATTTATGAAATATTCTATACCTATAAAATGGGAGAGGAGCTCACAAGATGCGTCACAAAGTTGCCAAGTTGCGTTTGATTGATTACAACCTCAAAAAATCATAACCTTCTTATTTCTTATCGGATTTTGCTCAAACTTTTACTATTGTTTCTCTCATTTTTCTGCTTTTCTTCAAATCAACTTAAAGGGAAATCCAACCTTAAAAGCAAGTTGCTCTGAAAGAAAGAGGAAAAATCAGAGAAGCAGTTTGGTGAAAGTTTGAACGAAATCGGACAAGCAATAAGAAAGTTATGAATTTTTGAAAGTTGTAATCACTATGCATATGGGAATTTCAAATTGGCCGAATAGGTAATGTCATTGTGATGTATCTGTGGACAACTCCCCCATTCGCTCTACAACACAAAATGACTAAAATGTCACTTTTTTCCAAAATGCATTACTCATTAGGATTTTTTCGTTCATGAGGACCTATAACAATATGGAATCTCCAATATATTTTTAGTACTGCCCCGAGGGTAAAAGCGCCTCGAAGAAAACCGCAAATTAGTGATATTTTTGTGTACGACAAATGGGAGAGTTGTCCACAGAAATGTCACAACTGACTCACCAAACTGCCAATTTGAGATTCGCATAGATGTAGTGATCTCATTTTTCAAACATCCATAACTTTCTTAGTCCTTGTCCGATTTCTTTCAAACTTTCACCATCCTGTTTTTCTTATTTTTCTGCTTTCACACAAATCATCTTACTATCAAGGTTGGATTGCCCTTTAATAACCAGGTGAACTTTCCCTTTAACTGCATGTAAGCAGCCAGGATATCATTATAGCCTTGCAATATAGGCCTACATGTGTAGATGAACTTTCATACTGTATATATGACCCTGACTCGTTCAACCTTTCATATCCGTCAGATCAAGGAGTTATCACTCCTTGGTCAGATCATTGCAACCATCTTCACACCATGTCTGGACAACAGACAGTAGAGTATGGAAAAGATATCATCATCATCATGTACAGGGGCAGCTACTGGAGTCACATCCCCCCCTCCAATCGTAAGGAGGAAAAAGGATGAGGGCAGTCGCACGAAAAGAGTGTGTGCGTGTGTGTGTGTAATTGGGTTTTTACAGATATACATGTATAAAGATGACTGGAAATGCAAAGATCGTGGATTCGTTCCCCAGAAGGGCACTTATGCCATCCACCAACTTAGGCATTTTATCTTCATGTACATTGCTCTTTTATTTTACATCTGATTGGCTGAGAGCAAATTTGTCATAGAAATTGGGCAGTTGTTATTGATAGCACGTTTTATAAAACAGGTCCCTAATCCGGTTATGATACATGTACAACCCCTTCTAACCCCCCCCCCCCCCCCCCCCCCCCGATGGCTTTGGTTTCTCACATTTCACATACAAGTACCTGTAGGACTGGTACCTCCCCCCCCCCCCCACACACACACACATACACACACACACCATACAGTGCCCCCTATTAAATGGCAGGCCCCACGGCGATGCCAATGGGTGATTTCAGGTTCGGTGTTGGTGTTGGTGTTGAGAGCGTGAATCAGGCGGCTGAACCTAGCTCCAACACCGAATGTGGGTTTACAAAAATGATACCAATCACGTTATTGATAGCTCTACACCGAGTGACGTCAATCCCAGCATCAGCCTCATTTCAAGTTCGGCGTTGTGGCTGGTTCTAGTATTGCCCCAACACCAACACCAGCTTTCAACACTGAACTTGAAATCACCCATTGTCATCACACCCATCATTAATGCCAGCACTCCTGTCACAATGAGTTTACAGGTACATTGTCTCATTAACTACATAGTACCAATCTACATTTCCCTGATGGTACTATACATGTACATGTATAACAAGAAAACACATCAGGGCCCTGTTTCATGAACCTCGTTATCAATAACAACTGCTAACCCATTTCTAATTCTGTGACAAATTTGCTCTAAGCCAATCAGATTCAAGGATTTCAGTAGCTTATAACAATTATTGTAACTTACTACTGATAACAAGTTTTATGAAACGGGGGACCTAGGCTAAACTAGGTCTTTAGACTCTTTACATGTTTGTAAGGAGTTATCTTGTTATGTCCGCACATTCGTTATTGCAATACATGTACATGTGTAAAATAAAACTACTGGATGTTCTGCCTTATACTAGTGGCGAAGAACTTTTGTTAGCCTTCACAACACTATGTGATCTCTAGCCATGCATTGTAGGAATACAACTTTGAATACACTGAATACTATGAATACAACTTTTAGGGGTCATTAAACTAATATCAGCTAGCAGATATATTTCATAGATCTTGGTGTACATGAATATTTACAAGGCCATGGCTCACTGAAAAATTGCCAGCATTTTTATCATTTTCATCATTAGCTCAAGGTGTCAAATTATGATGCATCTTTCTTGCAGATAACTGACAAAAGTACTGGCATGAATATTTTTCTCCATACCTATAAGAAAAGTAAAACATATCTACTGCATATAATCAATAAAATCGCATTTCTACACCATCAATTTTGTGGCCAGAAAAACCTTTCAGCAATTTAAGAAAACTTTTTTTTTTTTAATGTTTTTATTGGATAAAACAGTTGATCATATAAAAGTACAAAATACATGCACATGTACATGTACATGTATATCACAAGTACAAACTAGAAGCTCAAAATAAATAAACAGTCACCAGTTTAAAACAATGTGCAAATAAAAACAGTACTAGTAACTGTAATGATGATGAAGCAGGACAAAGATGTTTAACCTTCGAACTCACAGCTTGAAAACAAATTTTTTGAAATGAAGTTCCAATTTACCATTCTTTGAAGCAATGACATATTCTGATCTATGTTTGGACTGAATAAAAGATAAGAGAGAGAGTCAAAAACTGGGATCTTGTTGCAGAATTTACAACAGTGAATATAATACCTGGTACATGTACATAGAGTAATAAAGGTGATACATGAGCTAGCAAAATATGTGTCATCACTACCAAATAAGCGTTCAAAAACTGACAAAACAATTGACCTTTTTAGTTTCTCGGAAAAATATTTTTCTAATTTCTCCCACAAGGGAGTAACAACTCGACATTTAACCAATAAGTGGTGAATCATTTCTGATTCTTCAGATTCTTTAAAGCTCATAGACAGTCTCGGTAGCAAAAATCATACTGGCAAGAAACTTATCAGACATAGTCACATACTACTCTCCTTTTATCATAAGACACATGTACGAGATTATTTAACATTCCATTCACGATTTCGAACAAATTTAGTGTAAATATCTGTAAGAAACGCTTGGTGACGGCTTTTCACTGCCTCATGCTAAAACCATATCCACCCGAAGGTTCCCCGCACAATAAACTCAGCGCTTCGCACTACTAAATATGTGTAGCGTATTCTATACACACAGCAATCCTAATGTGAGTAGTGTGTGCGGCCGTTGTTTGAATTTACATCCCCTCTTTTTTGGGCCAGGGATTTTTATTACTTTTCACCTCTCATTCAGTAAATATTTCACTTGAGGAGGAAAAAACTTCACAGCATCTTAGTTATGTTAGTACCCTGCTATTCATTAAGTAAAATCAAATAAATCTCACGAAAAGTTTTTGAGGGCTTCCCAAAACTATCTGTTACCTTTAAGAAAACTTCATTTCTGAAGTCTCAATATCCCAAATGAATTTCTAAAGTCATTTAAGACCTTCTAGCTCCAAGGCAGACAATTTAAGAAGACAGGGATGCACGTTTGCAAGGCCATGCCTCATTGAAAACTGCCAGTGCATTTTTCTCATTAGGGCCTACAACTCTCCTATATCGGAAGCAGGTCAAATCTATACTGTAACATACACTGTACATGCAGCAGTATCATTATACACAGGCATACTTTTTTTTTTTCTTCTTACTTTCTAAACACATACATGTATATCGCTTTTTACATACATTTAATACACATGCATGTATCATGTGTATGGATACTTGGTCTTTTTCTATCTGAAAAAAATGTAAAAACATATTAGCCTTAGGATGCTATTCAGAGATTGGCCTAGCTATATTTCTTTCTAAACATAAATACACAATGCTATCTCCCACCCCCCTTCTGAATTTCATGTAGGGAAGTACGTAGCTACCGGAGAGGTGAGGGCGACACTAATTATTCAAGATTTTCTGTTGGCATTTCAATGAAATTCACAACCTTTTCTCTTTTATCCACATCTTCCACATGTCGTCCATATTATTTTGTGATTAAGTTTTAATGCCCCCAAATGTACATGTAAATGATTCACAACAATGCAGTTTATGAAAATTTCGAAAGTTTCTTGTCAATTAAGTAGCCATCTCCTAAAATTTGTGCAAAGTTGTACAAATAATTGTAATTATGACACTTGATGAGCTAAAAGGTCATCTACAACCTCACCCCAAAACTGAACTATTCAGCCTGCCAACAAAATTAACTCTGCCATTTTACTTGAGGAAGGTCAGGAGTAGGAGGAGGAGGAGGAGGAAGGAGAGGGTTGGGGGGGGGGGGGGGACGTGGGAAGCTATGGTGTTCTTCGAGGGATGTCACAAATTTCCTGCCCAGGCTGGGGAAGTGAATCACAACTAGTCTTTGTTTCAGACATTCAAATACTGGAGACAATATTTCCCCTCTCTCATTTCTGTTTTGATCTATCAAGGCTTATCTTAATTTTTTTAAATATTTTGATTCCCCTGTCCTACTTCCCTCCTCCAATTTCATCTTTCTCTTTACATCAATTACACAATATTTCTTAAGATTACAAATTACACTACGAATACCCTATTTTCCCTCCAAATAAAGAAAATGTCTATTAATTTGTCAGTTGACATATTGCTCTTATGTGAAAGATCATATTTTGGAAGAAGTACATGTATATGTTGCCCCGTTTGTTGGGATTCATTTTGACAGGCATCTTACTTGGGTTGATCATGTCAACTCTGTTTGTACATGTAATATACTCGGCAGGAAAGTAGGAATTCTATATCAAGTGAGACATTTTGTTCCAAAGAGGGTACTTTTATTACTATATCATTCATTTATCCAAACACATAATGGTCTTGAGGTATGGGGATGCACATCAGCTGCAGCTATAAATAATGTTCTTGTTATACAAAAGATGGCAATAAGAGCAATTACTTTGTCTCAAGGGCACCATACCCTACATGTACTAGCAGTATTGCTATCTAGTGGTGTCCTATTACCAAAGGTTGTTTTTCAAATGTATTGTGATCAATTTTTGGTAATAAAGTTCTTTCATTCATTCATTTATATAATATTGACTGGCCTTGAGGGGGATATCAGAATATGTTGCCCGCAACAGAATCATATTGTCCCGAGTCAAAGACGAGGGCAATATGGTTCTTTTAAGGGCAACATTTTCGATATTCCCCGAAAGTAGAGCCAGTCAATATTATTATTACCTATATCATGTATGTATATGCCTATTTAGTAGCAATGACAGACACGTCTGTTTGCCTGTTAGTCCCTCTGATTTCAGGTTATTCATGCAGGTATTTAATCTGGGCCAAGCAATTGTGACGTAAATTGTTACCGCGCGTATCCATTGTTTAAGCCTACTCTTTAACGCGTACACAATACTGCGCGTATACACTTTAATAAAAGCGCGTATACACTTTAATAAAAGCGCACTGACAAGAAAAGGTGGACGTTAATCTGGCTCAATGTTGACCGCACTTTTTATACACAAAGTGAATGGTGAAACCCGGAAGAAGGAAAATATCAGAGAATGATGACCGCTCAGAACTAGGTCATTTGCGGACCGCGCAGAATATGGATTTTAATTGAACCGTAAAAATACTCCCATATAGGTAATAATCATATATTCAACTGGTCATATCTGCTAACATGTGTATTGCATATAGAAGTTTAGATGAAAATAAAAAGCAACGATACTATTCATGCGTAATAATAATATTCTGGATTTACATGGAGCCGAATACATCTATGATGTACATGTATCTAAGCGCTTTAAGGTAAGAAAATAACTGATTAGCTTAAAAGCATCTGCAGAACTTTCGTGTGTAAACTGAGAGCTGTGCCTCAACTGAATCGATGAAAAACATAAACACACCATCTACACGTAGGTGAGTTGCACAGAGAGCTTGACAACCACGAAATGGAAGTTCAATTTATTATTCAAGAGAGAGGGAGAGAGAGTGAGAGAGAGAGAGAGAGAGAGAGAGAGAGTTGCAAACATAAGTGCAGGTAAATGTACAAGTACAATGCAAACAATGCATTATGTATGAAAGTAAGTCTCTCTTGATATTAATGGACGGAGCATTCATACGGCTCAATCAAATTGACAATCGTCCTGGCCTATCCATCATGAATACAAAAATCACTATTATAATCCCGAGCCTGCAATGTGCAATCAAAACTCAGGGCTCTGCCATTAATTTGCACTCAGGAAAGGCAGACAACCAGGAGCAGATCGCCGTGGCGACCGTACAATCGGTCAACCGGTCATCCGCAAGGTCATCGCCGTCAATCAGCGAGTCGAACGACCAGTCTGCAAAAATATTGGTTCATTTGTAGCTAATAACCACATATATACAGGGCACAGTGATGGCAAGGAGCTTCACTTGCTATATGAGTGTATGTAACATTCGTGGGGGGGGGGGGGGGGGGGGGGTACTAACTAGCTGTAGGAGAAAGAAATGAATCCCCAATATTTCATGGCCATATTAGGTGATTTAGAGCGGCTCAATTAAGTTGAGTCACAGAACTTTGTGGAAATTGCGACAGGGCAGTGTTGTATGATGACAGGGCAGTGCAATCGCTGACAGTCAACTCAAGGTTTGACACTGTAATTTATTGTCCAGTGTAGGGGAGGAAATCCCAAGATCTGTCAGTGGACATCTTGAAATGATTTAAGTGTCCGATGAAATGAATTAAGTATCCAATGAGGATTCTAGTAATTCTTATTGATGCATCTATATTTTTTAAAAAGCAGGTGCATGGCTTAAAAAGTAGATCACTTATTTGTGGTTCACAGATATTATTTCTTTCTTTCTGTACTCTCTGCACATGGTGTACATTATCATGGTGAAGAATTCAAATTCATCAAATGAAGCTGGAAATGGGCATTCAAAATCTGAGAAAGATAGAGTAGGGGAAAGAGAGTGAGAGAGAGAGAGAGAGAGAGAGTGAGATAGAGTGTGCGTGTGTGGTGTGTTTGTGTGTGAGAGAGAGAGAGAGTCAGAGACAGAGACAGAGAAAGATGCCAAGAGAGAGGGGGGTCATAAAGAAAAAGGGATAATAGTCTGCAAGCACAGAGCCTAATTTGACACTTTATCACAAAGTTGAAGACTTGCTGAGAAAATTTACTAATTTTAATACTTAAAAATGTATCAACAAAATAAAGGAGTAACACTGCATCCCTGAATGCCTCCCTCCCCCCCCCCCCCAAAAAAAAAAAAATAATAATTTTAATACTTTCAAAAAGATAAAAATAGCTAAGTGTCACTCACTTTTGTAAAACCATAAATCAGCTGGTAATATAATGACATAATGACAGTGGACAAACCTCTAGATGACTTGCAGTTACAATTTCTCTATCACCTTCCTCAACAGAATTAGGATAAGGAAACCAAAACTGAGGGTAAAACAGAGGAAGTGCGTAGGATATGAGTGGCTACTGCTGGCCTTAGAGATGCCCTTACCCAAGGTTGCTGCAAGTACGAAAATATGCATTTATCAGATAAAGCTTCCCATCAAATTGGCAATATTCATCTTGATGAGTACATGTAAATGGCTAATTATGAATTACTACTTGGGGAACTACAGGTATAAGGAAGCAATAACTGCCATTTTGTGTTGTTGTTTTTTAATTGATTTACAAAAATATTTACATGTAACTGAGAAAAAAGTCTGCTTTCATCAGCAAGGATTTTTTTGTAGCAAGTCCATGTCATCAAATTTTATGAACATTCTTTTTATAATTATGTATTTTTGCATTTTGCACTAGGAATTTAAACACTTACAAAAACATGCATAATTTACACTGCATGCAGGTAGACACTCTCATCAAATTGGTGATATCAATTTGAATGCCTATGATTAGGAAAAGGAAATACAGGTGTATGGATATAGTATGTAATCATCCTTTATTCCTTTTCATTTTAAGTTTTGCATAAATTTGCACTTTCGGTATTTGAATTCGCAATATCTCTTTATTTACAGAGTTAAGATGTTTTGTTAATAGAATACTGAGCATGGAACCCCCCCCCCCAAAAAAAAAAAAAAAAATAAATAAATAAATAAATAAATAAATAAAAAATAAATAAATCAATAAATAAATAAAAATAAATAAATTAATTAATTAATTAAATAAATAAAGAGCATTCTTTGGGGAAGGGGAATTAATTCACATTAATGTGTGCCATTTTCTGTTAATATTGCATCTTGAATGCAGATATAACTCTACAAAATGGCTGAATTATTCATTGCTGTTCCTATCTCTCTGTTTCCATAAGACATAACGTTATTATAATTCTATTTATCAAAATATTCATAAAATACAATGTACATGTTTGAAGTCCACATCAAAATATAGTTTACGACGCTGCTTTGTATGTATAACTGTAAACGATGAGTTCAATATACCGCAATTGCCCATTTTTCTGCATTCCCAATTCCCGAGAAACACATTGTTTACCATGGCGACGGTTGCTACACAACTTTATTGAGACTGCCAGGCATTGACGTCAAATGGAGCATTTGATGTGAAACTTGAATGCCCGTATTTCCTGAGTAATGAGACTTGATCCTTCACTTACCAGCCAAAATCTAAACAGTTGTTACAAATAACACTTATGAAATTAGTTGCAGTACTCCAGCTGACTAATTCTGACACAAATGATATAAAATCACAACATATGAGTGGGAGATAGCAAATACAGTAGAAAACAAGTACAAGCAATACATCCAGAAAGCATTTTGGGAGGGGGGCTCACCATGAATGGGTGAAACGATGGGAAAATTCAAAAGGGGTAAAAGGAAAAGCAAAAAGAAAGAGAAAGAAAGGGAGAGGGTAATAAGAGGAATGTGAAAAGAAGATGATAAGATCTCTCCCTCACCCCTCCCTTACAAACGGCACCCCCTCCCAGACAGATGGCCTTGTAAATTCCATTTTATCAACCTTTTAAGGCTATATTGTCCTAGTCACAAAGAGAGTCCAGCTACACCACTTCTCTTTTTCATAAACATTTGCTCTCTACTTTGCAATGAACCAACCAGTATTATTAAGACAAACGATTAAATGTTGTTATTCCAAAGATTCATAATGTAATTACCAAGGTTCGTGAAGCTGAAGATTAATTAATTAAATAGGTTTGTTATTCTGAAGATTCCTTACTCCGAGGGTTCGTACTTCCGAGAATTCTGGAAATGAAATAGGGTTTGTAATCCTAAGGTTCATAATCCAAAAAATGAAATAGAACCACCATATATTATTTTCGGATTCATGAACCTTCCGGGGAAAAAAGTAAACCTTCGGAAATACGAGTGCCCCCTAGACAAACAACCTATAGGGGGCCTATTGGAGATCTTACATGAGATTATAAAATCCTCTGTGACACATTACTGAGAATCAGGATTGCAAAATCACATTGCAGTTGGAATCAATTCAACTCGTTTGCATGGAACAATCGCTCTCCAAAATTAATTAGGACAGCCGTCACATCATGTAGAATCTGATCCCCATTGGAAATCCCCAATACAACATAAATTGTCTGAGCAGTGACAGCCAGGACAGCTCTACAGCACAAATAAAGAAGCTGTTTACCCCTGCCTCCAGAAAATCACACAAAAACTGTAATCTTCAAAATAAATGGGCTACCCCTCTTCTTCTCTCTTTCATTTGAAATTTGTTACACAAAATAAATTGCCTGGTGAGAGCCTACAGCACAATTAAGAAATGAAGAGGAGCATTATCACGTTCTAAGTAATCTGATTAATGTAATTTCCAAAATAAAGCCCCCCCCCCATTTCCTACTCTCCTTCATGAGAAATCTGTTACACACAAAAAAAGAAAACTGTCTCCAAAGAGCCAGAAGGGCATTAACTGATATACTTTTAGATAGAGAGAACTTGACACCCTTCTGACTCTACAACACAATAAAAAAAAAAAAAAAGTAAGAAGAGTACTATCACTTTCAAACTAAATTTGTTTATCCCTCTCCATACAGTCACAAAAATCTGTAATCTGTTCTAAAATAGAAATTGGTTCCCTCTGCTGCGTTTGTGCTGTGAACTTAGAGCAAGGAGAGCATTAACTGATTATGACAAAGTTACACCCTTCTTACTCTAAGAACAAGAAACAAAGAGGAGTGCAATCCAGTCCAAAGAATCTGTTTATCTCTAACAAAAGAAAAATGAAAAACAAAAAACAAAAACAACAAAAAAAAAACAAGGATCTCTTCTTCAAAACAAATGTGGTTCCCTCTCCTATTTCATATTTCATTATTTTTTTTGTTCTCAGGTTTGCTTCAAGATTGTTTTGCTTTGATTGTTTTTATGGAACAATGAAATCTCCCCTACCCCCCTGTGGTTTGGCCAAGATTTCTCAGTAATTTCAGAGGCCCTGGTTTCCGAAACATTGGCAGAATGCCTGACGACTACATGTACAAGCACACGCACATGAAATAGATCCTCTTGATATATACATGTAGTTTGTGGTAAATTTGTATCAACAGCAACCACAAAAAGTACTCGTAACACCAAACAATATCAGAAAGCATCTCTAGCTTTCAGTTTTGTTCCAATTCTGTTCAACATAATATCAGCTGAAAGGTATAAAAGGGAAGTTTGAGATCTGATCATAATAAAAAATAAAATTTCACAGAATCAACCAAAACCTAAACCACCTCCCTGCCTAAACTGAATGTATGTAATATTTTGAATAGATGACAAATGCCACACATTAAATGCTAGAATAAGTAATAACTCAGTATTGCAAAACCAGAAACGTGAATGACATGAAACTTCCGCGAATTGTAAATGACATTTTCACAGCAAGAAACTTACACCAACTGCATAAAGACAGTTGTGTCAGTTGCAATTCAATAATTTCACGGCATGAATTACAAGAGTGGTTCAGACTCGCACGATTCACAAAAGTTCAAGCAAAAGTTCATTTATGATTATACATTATTATGGTAATTGGCACATAAAGATAGAGAAAGTGAGAGAGAGAGAGAGAGAGAGAGAGAGAGAGAGAGAGAGAGAGAGTCAAACAGAAAGATACATTTAGGCGAGACTGGGATAATTGTGGCCCCTTTGTCTTTGAAAGCTTGTAATTCTTTGTAGCATCACTCAATGATATACAGTCAAACCTGCTTTAGCGACCACCTGTATAGAAAGACCATAATTTTTGTTTCCCTTGGAAAGTGTTTCTCATTGAAACATGTATTAAAGGAACCTGTCCATAAAGACCACCTGCTCATAAAGACCGCTTTTCTTGTCTCCCTCTGAGTGGTCTTTATAGACAGGTTTCACTGAATTTTGCACATGTCTAGCTGAACTATTCTTCTTACCAATTCAGAAAAATCAGCCAGTGAGCTCAAAGTTTGTGAACAGGGGGGCTCAGAACATACAACAATCCAAATTTCATTAGCTGGAAAGTGGCAAGTCTACTTTACATTTTGGGGTGTGGTGTCATTGATTGAAATCATTAAGATGAGTTTATAGTTTGATTAGGAAGAGTATGGACTGAGGAACACGATAGAAAAACTTCCACCTTGATATTTTCAATAGCAGGGCTGTACAGAGGGATCAAAGTGAAAATGTCGCTCGGGGTAATTGTGGCCCCCTATGCATTAACAGTGCAAAGTGGATATGTACCAACTTTTTATGATACTGCAGATCTACATGTGTACATGTATGCACGATATACAGTGTATGTGTGTGTTGATATGACTGCTTATTTCAACAATTTTGCTGAACCAATTATTGATTCAATGATTGTTATTTGATTTAAAGTGTATCAGCAACACTTGACATATTAGTAATTATGGATTTCCATAAGAATTTTTTTCCCAAAATCTGAAGACTGTATAGCAACTAATGGTAAAGGCTAGTCGCATCCCCCCCCCCCCCCCCCCCCCCCCCCCCCGTTAAACCAGTTTCTCTTTACAATGTACATGGTAGAGAGCTATTTGCTTTCAACTGTCACACATACAAATCTTGCTCTTTACAATGACTCCGAATAAGTCAACAGAGCTTCTGGAGCACAAATAAGGTGAATGCTAACAACAATAAAAAATATGCCTGACCAACCAACGAATGAAATATTTTCACAAAGGAATTGTGGTCTATCAATGGATTATAAATGCTCAAATGAGCAATGTATTAAAGGGCCTTGATCTAGATTTAATACGTAAATGTCACTGTCGTAAACGGTGACTCTGTTTGTTTTTCTCATGTTAATTGTCCATTCTGGCAGAAAATATGTGGCAAAAATCCATTTTTGCGGGGTTTTTTTCTTTTCTTTCATTGTAATTTCATGACGTCAAAAGTTACTCTACGAATAACATTGATTTCTAGCAACAAAAAAAAATAACACATTTCAGTCTTGAAGTTGCTTTCATGTGTAACTGAGCATGACAATAGTATTACTTTGAATAAAGGAATGAAATGATCGAATTTAATGTCTGTCAAAAGTGTCAATGATAAAATTGTTTCCGGTAGTAACAATGTACACAGTACGTTGAGACAAAGAGCCATAATCTAGTTTCTGTTGGAATGTTAAAGGGTGTGGTAATTAATTACATTGTCAATGTTATTGTTGTTGTTAGTTTAGTTTCAATGGGGCTTTAATAGTGCAAGGTGATAAAGTTTGAGATAGCTTTGAATCTTGATCTACAAACATGTATTACTGAAACTTTACCTCATAAAATTAATGGTCTAGACTTCTGATCATACATGTAAACATAATTTGAAACTGACTTATAACTACAACTTCCAGTACAAGTGAAATGTTCCTATTTGCATCATGAACTTGCAAGCATTGTTTAACAAGGCAGTGTTCATAAAACTTATTCCCAAAATAGTGAACTTCTTGGGTCAATGGGAAAATGCTAAGATATACATGTATAAAGTACTGGAAAGATGCCCAATAAAAGCTCCATGTCCCTCTATGACATTTCACTTCACGTTAACATGAGAAATACAGACCTATCATATAGCCATAGTGGTAGTCATCACACAAAACGTTATCGTTTCCCTCGTCTGAACAGGGGGTTCGTGAGTGTACTACTTCAGTCCCTCAGTCAGGTGTCCACATGAAAAAAATGTTGTTCCTGATGTGACCTTTAAAGGACAATGAGGTTCGCCAAAGTGCAAAACCAGTCAGCTAGAGGGGTACTCGTCAATGGAATATTACTCCACATATTTGTGTGGGATGCAATTTCTTTGGTGTTTTTTAGAGTGGATGAATTTCAAAAGCAACAAAAAGTTATTTTGTATAGTATGGTCACGCAAGAGGAACTCAATCAGATATTTTCGTAAACACGTCAATGGATCCTATAAAGTTGAAATAGTTTCATCTGATGATCTGTTAAATGGATCTTGATCGCTTTATGATTAGAGGTAGAGATATGCCCTACCCTTTAAGCTAGTTTATTGATTTTGTTAAAAGATACATGTTAAGACATCTACATTTTTGTATGGAACATACAAGCTGAAATAGTTTAATCTGCACATTTCTGAAATAATAATAGTAATAATAATAATAATAGCTACATTTAAATTGTGCATTATATCACTCATTTCATGGATAATGCCGATGCCGATAAAGAAAAATGTGCTATACCGTGACGTCATTCATGGTATAGTGCATTATATTCCACATACTAAGAATCTTGCTGTTAGATTGGTCAAAAGGTAATCACTTGATAAAATGTAGTTCTCCCAATCAATCGTCCCGAGAAGAAAAGTTCATGACCTTGACGGAATAGTGCTTATGTATTTCGCTGATCTCTTCAGTCCATTACAGAGTCACAATGCGTTATCAATATTTTGGGTACGCGCGAAATGGAAGTGTGTGACCTTTACGAATAGTCAAATTGAAAAGTGTGTGACCTCTACGAATAGTCAAAATGAAAAGTGCGTGACCTTTACGAATAGCTCCATAGGTGTACTAAAATAAGCGCGCATTGCCCAATTGCGCGCTTAAAATGATAAAACAATTGTGCGCACCCAGGTAGGGGTACGGTTTATGGTGGTTTTTTACTTCTTTTGTGAATTTGGGTCTAAATGTCTTTTTCGAGAAGTAGACATTAACTGTCTTTCTCGTACCAGTTAAATGTTTCAGATGTGGAATATAAAGCAAATAATCACCTTTTGATTTCAGGCGATAAGACGTACTATCACTTCCTCGGCGATCTGAATGTATAACGCAATCCTCAGCTTCGCTTCGGAAAGATAGTTACATCCAGATCGCCTCGTAAGTGATAGTTTGTCCCATCACCTTCACCAACGGTAATTATTTGCTTCTCTACTATACCATGAATGTCGTCACAGATATGCGATCGATCAGTGGTTTTTCATCGATAACGTGTGAAAAGTGCTATCGGTATTGGCCTCATAGACCACTGTGTAAACCGCGGTACATTTTTATCATTATTTTTTCAAGATTCGTTGGAGGGATATAAAACAAATATATCATGCACTTTTTCGAGCCACTAGTGAAATTATGGATTCCTCCGTGACAGAAAAGGCACTATTCTCTTCGGGGCTACACCGTCAGAAAATAGTGCTATTCCTGCCACCTCGGAATCCATAATTTCTACTAGAGCCTCGCAGTGCATGGTATATTTGTTTACTATCCATCCCAGGGATGCTCAAGGTGCTACAGAGTAGTACATGTATTATTACCCTCAGGCTGGCTTTAGCTGAAAGCATTCAAGGAATAAATTCCTACCAGTTATCAATTTACTACACCTGGGTGGAGAGTGGCAAATATAGATTAAAGGTCATGTAAAGTTTTGGTAAGCCCTCAAAAACTGTTCGTCAGATTTCTTCAATTTTTGTTGATAAATAGCAAGATACTAGCAATACTAAGACAAGTTGTGAAGATTTCGCCTCCTAAAGTTTAGTGTTAAACAAATAAGAGGCAAAAACTAATTTATGTGCCGGGACAGGCACGTAAAATCCCAACAAAGGCAGCATGTGCTATACACTGTACACACACGTGTAAAACCAATGATGAGTAGCTACACACCGTGCACACACGCTGTCTCTATGCGAAGCCCCAAGATTGCTGTGCGGGGAGCCGTCGGGGTGGAAGGGTCCTAGCATAATGGCATTGATCAAGCATTCCTTACAGATATTTACACTGAAATTCACGAGAAATCATAGATGGAATACCAAATGATCTCTTACAGACATCTTTTGATACAAGGAGAACAACATGAGACTATATTTAGCATGTTTCTTTCCAATTTCCTTTTTGCTACCAATACTCTACATGAGCTTTAATGTCTTACCAAAGCACAACCATAGTCTCTCAGTGTATAAATGAAGATACATGTATGCCCTACCTACATGTATAATGCTAATTTTACTTTTATTGATTTGAATATTTTTTAGTTAGAGAAATAGAACTTATTCACTGACATGGTTACATATACCTTTGGGATAACTTATCAATGTAAAAAATACTCTTTTTTCAAGGGGGCTTATCTTAAATTTGTTCATAAAAAAAGTAAGAAATCATTCTAGAAATCTTAATGCATTTTTTGTTGTTTCTTTTACACCAGCGCTTTTTTAAAAAAAATTTCCAGAGCCCTTTCTTATGCTTTCAAGAGCTACCCTTGTATTTTGTCACTGCTTCAAATGGCAACAATCGTTTACATGTACTACACAGCTAACATATAAGCTACAGAGTGGGAAAATATACAAGGCTGTAGCCAAAAATGATATTCCATACAGGCAGAAGCCGAAGGCTAGATGGTGAAAGAAGCCAAGATCCTAAACGTATTTCCTCCCTGTAAATCGCTGAATCTGTGAGTCAATTCTAGACTTCCTTCCTGCCTTTGCAATGTTACTTGTGGTTTTACACCCGACCATTCATCTCTGCCCTATCACCGTCATGAATAAGGACATTATCTTTTCTATTTATTTAGCTGCATTGAAAAATTACACAGGAGTGGAGATTGTTTTTGCTCTGAGCTTTAACAGAACTCTGAAAAGAGAGTAGCACCCCCCCCCCTCCACATTAAAACATATACAGTAGGAAAGTCAATACTAGAAAACAATCCTTTTTTAAATCCTCGACTAGAACTCAAGTGGATATTAGAAGTAACCCTTAAAATGCTAAGTGGAAAACAAAAATATAATAAAGTGATGTAAATGAACTCTGGAAATTCCCAAATGAGCCCCCTACTCCCCCCCCCCCCAACACACACACACACACATACACACCCTCCCACTAACTAAAAGATAAGTCACCTGCAATAGCCATATTTCCTTAATTTTCCTACCTGTTGAGCAATAAAAAGGGTCTACTTTAAATAATTCAAAGTTGAAGTTTTAAATGTGCATAACTTTATTAATTGATATCAATTTGGTTTTGAAAGAAGGAGAAAAAAGTAAAGAAATAGATCAGTGAAAGTTTAAGCAAAATCCAAAAAGAAATAAGTTATGAATTTTTGAAGTTGTAATCAATCAAACACAAATTGGCAACTCCTTAATGTATCTTGCGAGCTCCTCTCCCATTTGCTCTGTACTTTAAAAAATATCAGATATTCACTATTTCTAAAGAAAATATTTAATCATGCATGCAACCTAGATAATAATCATTGCACATATGTTTACACAACACATGTATGAAACAAATGTATTCCTTTATCAACAACTAAGAAAAAAAGAATTTTACACAGGGAAATTTTCTGTACAGACCAAATTGGAGAGAAGCTCGCAAGATACGTCACCAATTTGTGTTTGATTGATTGCAACTTCAAAAATTCATAACTTTCTTATTTCTTGTCGGATTTTACACAAACTTTCACTGATCTGATCCTCTTATTTTTCTGGTTTTATCAAAATCAACTAAATACCAGGACGAACCTCCCCTTGAATATCTTCTGAATGAAATCCATATATACATGGTAAATGAATTAAAATGGAATGAAATCAACAGCTACAGAATTCGAAAACAGCTGCTCTACACTCTGTCTACAAAGCTTTCCAATGAGTCCAGTGTATTCATTTAAACTTTTACCTCAAGATAACCAATGGTGCATATTATGCACAATACTCTCATATTGTCATTATTATAAGAATAATAAATAAATAGTATTTACTGGGAGCAAGTTTTCAGAGAAATATCATAAAACTTGCTCCAACAAATTTTACATCCTTCAACTTGATGTAAACCACCTCAGTCTGAATACGAGTTATAACTTTTGAGTTAAGGATCAAAAGTGTCAAAATTTTTTCAACACCTTGTACATGTACATGTACACTTTAAACATCTATTTTGATGACTTTCTGATTATCATACTTACTAGACCATTGCAGTATGAGGGGAACCGAACATCCCAACCCTTATCAGAGTGTACATGAGGCCAAGTTGGCCAGAAGCCGACTTCCTGTGCAGATCTGACGTCAAAAGTGCAACACTCATAAACAACTACAGGGTCTCGTCGACAACCTTCTTAAATGTTGTTTTAATGCATCAATCAGGAAGACTCTAACCCGATTCACTTGTGGAATAAGTTTTGATTTGATTGAGTTACGGGTTGCTAAACTCATAGGCTGGACTAACAGGATAATTAGATCCATTGTTAAAAAGATATGGGCAAGGAATGAGGGTGATTGCCATTAAAACAGACCAAAGAGTTGCTTTAATAACAGCAGAAAAGTCAGGAAAGCCAATAAAAGAAAAATGGTGTAAACCTTTAATTCAACATACATGTAAGAATGTCTTCTTTCATAGTTCAATCAAAGAGAAATCCTCATGTCTTGATTAGAAAAGATTTTTAAAGAATGCAAAGCCAGATTATTTAAAGGAGATGAAACCCTGGGGAAAAATCAATTTTAATGAAAAGAGAGGATAGAGAGAAGCTATTTTTTAAAAAGTTCCAGCTAAATCAGTTACGAAATGAGAAAGTTATGAAAGTTTGAAAAGTCTCAGTTTACTTTCTATGGCGATCCTCAAATAGGCAATGTTGCTTCAAAGTGATAGGTTTTGTTGTACAACTCCCCATATGTTTTGTAAACAAAATTTCGTATTTTCCACATCATCTCTCAAGGTGCAGCTTGTCTCCTTAGCTCAAGATGTATACTGGGAAAATGTATTTGATACAACATATGTTGAGTTCACAAAAAGACAAGCAGCATCTTTAGAGATAATAAACCTATAAACCTATCACTTTGAAGCAACATTGCCTATTTGAGGATTGCCATAGAAAGTAAATTGAGACTTTTCAAACTTTCATAACTTTCTCATTTTGTAACCGATTTTGATGAAACTTTTCTTACATTGCTTCTCTCTATCCTCTCTTTTCATTAAAATGTCTATTTCCCCAGAGTTTCATTCTTCTTTAATTTGATATAGTTGATCTACAGATCACACTGTTCTTGTATCTTAGAGCAACATTCATCTATGCTAGGTTTTAAAGGGAAATCCACCTTAATAGCAAGTTGCTTTGAAAGAAAGAGGAAAAATCAGAGAAGCAGATTGGTGAAAGTATAAACGAAATCGGACAAGGAATAAAAAAGTTATGGATTATGGAAGTTGTAATCACTATACATGTACATATGGGAATTTCAATTTGGCCAAATAGGTAATGTCACGGTGATGTAGCTGTGGACAACTCCCCCATTTTTTCAAAATTTATTACTCGGTGGGATCTCTTTCTTTCATGAGGACCTATTACAACATGCTTTCTCCAATATACATGTATATGTATTTTGAGTACTGCCCCGAGGGTAAAAGCGCCTCAAAGAAAACCGCAAATTAATGGTATTTTTGTGTACGACAAATGGGAGAGTTGTCCACAAACATATCACAATTGAATCACCGAATTGCCAATTTGAGATTCGCATAGATGTAGTGATCTCATTTTTCAAACATCCATAACTGTTTTATTCCTTGTCTGATTTCTTTCAAACTTTCACCATCCAGTTTTTCTTATTTTTCTGCTTTCACACAAATCATCTCATTACCAAGGTTGGATTGCCCTTTAATTTCTGGATAATTACCTAATATGGACTTCTGTCTACATTAAGCACCCCCCCCCCCCCCCTCCCCTAATCATTTCAACAAGTACCCCAGAGGACTGTGCATTAACTCCTTTTGAGACAAAGGCAACAAATCCTTCAGAATACAGCATTTGTGGATTTAGTAAATGAGAGGCGCTATTACCTCGATCTTGATCACGATCAAAAGTTTCAAGACAGAAGCCGACTTCCCTTTATCGATACAGGCAATAAAACAAGTCGGTATGATAAGCAAAGAGCTGTATTGAAGTACCCTAACCAAATTTCCTATTCACTGTGCCCAGATATCATGCCTGTTGAATCAGGTGAAAGAGATCTTACAATGGCACTTCAGCTAATCCTCAGCATCAAAGGACACTGCTGGGGTTTCTTCTAGAACTTCCAAAGAATCCATTCAGACAGGTCTGGAGTCACTGCTTACCTGGATATTATTTAGTCTTCAGGATCAGGCCTTTTCCATATACAGAGTATCAGCAAAGGAAGGGGCAGGGGAGGGTAAAATCTGTTTTTTCATGCACACTGAATCGGAAGGAACAGATCTTACAAGGGCTTTCAAGTAATCATCAGCTTCAAAGGACAGTGATTAGGTTTCTTCTCCAACTTCCAAATAAAGAAGTTTGAAGTCAGCGCTTCCCCTGGATGTGCATAGTCTAAATGAACAGGCCCTCATCTTTTGAGGGGGGGGGGGGGGGGGGGGGCAGGGGAGAGTAAAATCTGTTCTATCATGCCTACTGAGATAGAAAAAGAGCAATATTACAATGAACTTTCAAGTAATCCTCAGCTTCAAAGGCTACTACCAAGATTTCTTCAAGAACTTCAAATGAATCCCTCCCTCTCTCATGTGCATACATTTAGTCTTCAGGATCAGGCCTTTGATATTTTGAGTAAGGGGAGGGGCAGGGGAGGGTAAAATCTGTTCCATTATGCCAATGGGATCCAAAGAAAGAGATCTTACAATGGCATTTCAGGTAATTCCAAAATTCAAAGTTTTCTACTGAGGGTTCTAGAACTTCTAAAGAATCCCTCCCCCACTTGAAGTTCATATGTTCATGGTCAAACCACTGTTAAGCCAGTTCTTTGAGGAACTGTGCGGGTGAGGGTGGAGCAAATGGGGGTGGTAAAAGAGGGGGGGGGGGGGGGGGCGGCAAGGGGAGCGTGAAGTTATTTAACACCTTCCATGCTGTGGGCGCCAAATCCCGCCCAAGCATTTGAGGGGTGAACAATATGTTTGGACTATAAAAGAAGGTTTACTTTTTTCTTCATGAAATGGTTAAGCAAAGTAGATTTAGACCCATATGGAACTCATCCAGTAGATATCCTCAACCTCATTTCACAGATCTATCTAACATCAGTCCAAAGCTGTAGGGATACAGTTTACATCAGCTTTCCATAAAACTGACTGCAGAGAGACAGATACCTCTTTTATGCAGCAATCAATCCACATACACGTACAGCTAGGTAATGTAGGGGCTCCTGCATTCTCTGGTATGATTTTGGAGACTACTTACTTGGAAAGGAACTCCCTCTATCTGTTTGGAAATGACTTTGCAATTGGGTTAATTGAAAGTACATTCGCTATTTTTTTTTTCTTTTCATTTTTTCGTCCCCCGCAAAGGTTAAATTCAAAAGATATATATGCATTCATGAAAAGGACTGGCAAACCGCATTTAAAGCCACTGAAACGTGAAGATTAAAAAAAAATGAACCGTGTATTATAGAAGTCAAGGTACTATAATCCAGGATAAAAATCTTTACAACTACATGTACATGCGTTATTATTGTGAGGTTTAATCCTGAGTTCAGGACAGGAATTATTTAAGGGTTAAATTGATCACATTTTGTTCTTCAAATTGGCAACAATAATATTTTCCTTTTAGTGCTACATGGTTCTAACAAAATGTAATGTCTTTGAAAACAATATTCATCATTAGAAATTTAGTCGAAAGTTGAAAAAAAATGCCAATTTTGTAAAAAAACAGTGATTTTGAACCTCTCAATGTGTTGCCAATTTAAGGATTTTGAAGCTTATTCTCCTTTTTAAAATTCCTGGCATCAAACACAATATGGTCATGCAACAAAAATGGAAACAATGTGTGTAGAAATTTTTGCTCTTTCTACTCATGCTTCTGGTATATTTTTTAGAGCTCTGAATCAAAAGTTATTGAGCCAAACCACAAAATGTGGTCAATTGTCTTGAAAGGGTTAATACTGAGTGATACTGGGTAGTGTAATAGAAGATGAGTAAAGTAATTTATTCACTGTAATTGTACTATTCATAAACAAGCATATAAACATTGTTCACATTCATATTCTTTAAAAAAAAAACATACATTACATTGTATGTACAAGAGTAATTGCTGATGTGACTCCCTGAGGGAGTGAAAACAGACTTGACATGCACTCTCTTCTCTTTAGAGAAACTGATATTCACTCCAAACATGGGGAGGGAAAATTGAGTGAGAACAGAGTTAAAATTCACTCTTTTCAGAGAAAGAGATACACTCCTAACAAGAGATTACTGACGTGACTCCCGGGAGAGTGAAAATGGAGTGAAAATTCACTTTATTTTAGAGAGAGTAGGCCTAATTTGCTGGGTTTTGGGGGATGAGTTTAAAGGGACACATTCATGAGAAAAAAGGTTGCTTTAAATAAAAGCACACAAATTACAGAAATAGATCAGTGAAAGTTTGAGAAAAATCCGACAAAGAATTAAAGAGAGTTAGGAATTTTTAAAATTCTATGGAAATCTCAAATTGGCACCTCCAGGTCATGTGACTGTGATATCCTGTGATGTCATGGATTCACTACTTTCCAATTTGTTTTTGTACATAAAATGTCATTATTTTACATTTTTCTTCAAAAAACATTATTTTTATTCCTGTGTTCGACGTATAGTGAGGGTAACATGTTTTTGTATATCATCTTGTAAAAAATAGGCATATTCTTTCATTAAATTGACAAAGAAAAACAATATTTACATGTATATGTTTAAAAAATTATGAAAAGTTATTAATTTTCGTATTTTGTGAATAACATCTTCCTTATTCCTATGCTCAAGGCATTATTAAGGGTGGAATGTTTAGGCATGTCGTCTTGTTTAAAATAACTCTATTCCTTTACTATTTCGAGAAAAAAAAGGGATATTTGGGGTCATTTTTGTGTACAATAACAGATGTAGAGTAGTGAATCCATGACATCACAAGATATCTTGAGCTAAGGAGACAAGCTGCACCTTGAGAGATAATGGGGAAAAATTTATATGAAATGTTGTGTACAAAACAAACATATTGAGAGTTGTACTACTAAACCTGTCACTTTAAAGCAACATTGCCAATTTGAGGATCACCATAGAAAGTAAATTTAAACTTTTCAAACTTTCATAACTTTCTCATTTCATAACTGATTTTGATGGAACTTTTTAAAAATTGCTTCTCTCTATCTTCTCTCTATCCTCTCTTTTCATTAAAATTCATTTTTCCCCCAGGGTTTCATTCTCCTTTAAATATTTGCACTTAACCTACACCCACTGGACCTCACAAAATACTGTTCCAAATAGACATCAAAAATCATAAACAGATTCCACTCTCATTCCATGCACTTATTCATATTCTTAACTTTTGTCCTCTAATCTTTGACAAATATCTGTAAAGCTCCATACATCCCACACAGAATGAGTCATAATGCATCAATATCACCCACGACAATGCCCCAAATAAAACACATTAAGGGACTGAACGGCATAATAGAGAGAGAGTAGCAATTTATCATTTAAAAATTGTATAAATTCCTACTCCTACTCATATAACTGGACAATAGCACTCAATTCATATGAAAGAATTAACATTTCATCATTCAGGATTTTTTTCAATATCTACTCAGAACTTTTCAAATTTGTGTTGATCCCCCTTTTTTCCCCATAACTCTTTCACAAACTCTCTGTCTCTATTTCTATTGCCCTCTCTTTTTAATTTTCTCACTACTTTCTTTTTTAACCTCTCCAGTTTGTGTAAATAAAATGTTGATACTGCTGTCAGAATATTAGTATCATTTTTGCTTTGATTTTCCGGCAACTCTCCTATTTTCAAATGTGGTACGATTTATCAACACCACCTCCCCTCCCCCCCCCCCCCCCCCACTTCTCTCTCTCTCTCTCTCTATCTCTACCTCTCTCTCACTCACACTCCCTTGCATCTTCCTTTCTCGCTCTATTTCTCCCCCACCCTTCTCTTTCTCTCTCTCCCTTTCTTGCTCCCCCCCCCCCCCCCTCAAGTAAAGTCAAAAATCCCTCTCTCTCTCTCTCTTATTACTCCTACATGTACATAAAACTGTAGAAAAGTATTTACTTTGCTTCTTTCTCTCTTTCCCCCTCTCACCTTCACACTTCAATAACGCTGCCAGCATCAAGCCTGTCTCGTGTCACATCAACAACATTGGTGGTTAATTCAAATCTCACATTTGCCAGAAAACAATTTGGATCAATCAGGATTAATTTAGAGCTTTCCAATTCTCCCTTCAAACCAAACACCACTGTCATTGTACTGCATCAATGTCACAGTTTCTTGCCAATTGTATAATGTTTTGGGGTAGAGCACCCTTGGGACATGAATTAAAGCTTTTCAAACTTTGAACCACTGCCACAACAGATGAAACCTATCAATACTAATGAAGAAAAGGATAAAATTTCACAAACAATGTCATGTATCAAATTACTGACATTAATCTTACATTCTGCATGCAATGATTGTACATTACTGTTTATATGAATGTTTCATGTCTGTCTGTATACCTGCAAGGCAAAAATTTCATTGTATATTAATTTTATAATAGATATTGTACTGAATTGAATTCTGGGTAATTTGTGTTCAATTTATAACTTCTTTTATTTCTGTATTTTTAGTAGAAATATTTGGAGTAAGGTAGATACATGTAAGTGGATATCATCTCCTACATGTATATTTACTCTCAAGTTAACTCAACAGAGTATACTTTTTGGATACAAAGAAAAGCGAAATGATGCTTTGAATTGTATTACTATTGTAGTAAAACAACAATTATTCTTCTCGAGACTGAACAAAACTTTGCCTGATTTTAAGAAAATACAAAAGGTATTAAGAACTTACTATTTAGATGAGTGTTATATCTATGATATGATAGGGAAAAGCAAAGAATTTGTTTTGAAATGGAGTATGTTGAAACATTTGTTTGAATAATGTGATTTGACTTCTGTAAACGTGAAACCTTTTTCATTTATTGTAAATAAAATTGCCCATTGGGGCAAAAATATGGAAAAAAAAATTTGTGTTCAATGAACTATTCACCATTTAGGGTGAGTACAATAGCATTTATTTCTATGTACATGTACTTACATTACCTTGGAATTATAAGCTATGGAAAAAGCCAAGGAAATATACTCCTCTAAAAAATGTTATTTTGCAGGTAATTTGGATATTTCTACAAAGTGTGTGAAAGAGACATACTCAGAAGACAAAAATATATTTGTGAGAGTTCAATTTTACAGACACACACCAAACAATTTTTGTCAGAAATGTTCAATACATGTGTATGTTATACTTTCTAAGTGTTTTAAGATAGATTTATGAATGATTCAAACACATTTATCTTTTTTCTGTATTACGTTAATCAGTAAGTTACATGTAAATTTCATCTGCTGAAAGCCATGTGAGCGTGAAGTAATGATACTGTTGACTTGATTTAAAATGAAAGTCTCAAGATGAATTACCTTTCGAACTAATAATTCACAGACAATTAGTTTGATTAAAGTTCCTTAATCTAGAAAGAAAGAAGAAAAGAAAGAAAAAAAGAGAGAAGTGTGAGAATTCTTGATAAAACACAATAATTTGTTTAAAAGGGAACATTTATGTAGCATATTTGTGGTCCAGAAAAATGAAGCAGCCTTTTTCTTACAGCATTCAAGGCTATTTGAATGACCTATCATCATTTTGGTTTCAAAAATCCGATGCTCCAAGAGAAAACAAAGAAGAAAATAATGCAGGACCAAGACTGTCTATTCAACATCAGGTGCTCAGACTGAGAGCCAATATACAAATGTACGTAATACTAAGGCATCTTCAACACCTTGCATGGTGGATATCGAGAGCATCAGAGCAATTCAAGACACTGTGAGTTTGAGCCAAGACACGGCACTTCCGTAATTTGACAAGACATTAATCTTCACTTGCCCTTCTTCACCCAGGGGTAGGAGATGGGTACTAGCTGGTAGAAAGGATTTGTAGGATGCTGTGAGCAATGAAATTGATAGCACAACCGACACAGTTAGAGCCAGTGTAATACTGGGGTACTGTAAAACCAGAACCTTATAATGCCAAATGTAAAACAGCAGCGATTTCTCAGCAAGAAACTTTTGCGATTTTAAATTTCAGAGGTGTGTCCGTCTATTTTGCAGCATGATTATTCGTGAATCTGAACCACGCACTAAATTCAAGAACATTTCAGTTTCTGGGTTTATAGAACCTTGCAAGGTGAATATGAGAGCAATACAATAAGCTCTACGAAACTGGTTCCACTCGTTGATTTTTCCAGTGTGATCACAGGGTGCCCTGGGATTGGGATAGTTAAACCCTTTCATGACAAGAATTATCTAAGGGCTAAATTGATCACATTTTGTTCTTCAAATTGGCAACAATAATATTTTTCTTTTAGTGCTACAAGATTGTAATAAGGGGTAATGTCTTTGAAAACAATATACATGGTTAAAAGAATTGTCGAAAAGTTGAAAAAGTTGCCAATTTCGATAAAAAACAATGATTTTGAACCTCTCAATGTGTTGCCAATTTAAGGATTTTAAAGCTTATTCTCCTTTTTAAAATTCCTGGGATCAAATGCAATATGGTCATGTAACAAAAATGGACATAGTGTGTGCAGAAATTTTTGCTCTTTCTACTCATGTATCTGGTATAATTTTCAGGGCTCTGAATCAAAAGTTATTGAGCCAAACCACAAAATGTGGTCAGTTGTCTCGAAAGGGTTAAAATGGTCTTGGAATGTGTTTTGGCACATTATTTCTTTATAATTTTATGATGTATTCTCTCACTGTTGCTGATCTTCAGGTCCGGTTCAGGCTTTATACAATAATATGAATTATGATGATAAAGATTAGAGGAGATGAGTTTGGGAAAGTGTAATCTTTTGGAAATTTGAGCCGGAGTAAATTATGATTGTATGGAATAAAGTGTGTAATTTGTGGTTGAGAAATTGGGTATGGAGCCTGTTCCGGCTTGGGGATCTTTGAACGGGGGAGGTACTCTTCCATATGTGTGCTACACATGTATGGGGCGGAGGGTCTTCGAGGGAGCTGTGCTTTCCTGGACATAATTTAATCTTGGTGGTTCTCACTTACATAATATGTCTTTGTATGAAATATTCTTGTCACTTTCTTCTTTCCTTTTTACAAAAACAGCAAATTATTTTTAAATTTTATGACTCTATTTGATTATGAAACAATAAAACATATAATTAAAAAAAAAACCTCTACCAAGCTGGAGTCTATGCTATAGACTACTTCTTACTTGAAAGTCAAACAAACAACTTGGAGACCTTGGTCACAATGGGTTACTACTTCTATTGTCAGTGCACTTAGGTCAAGGTGGTAGAACTAAAAAGAACTAAATAGAACTTTATGGAAGATCAATGATTCAAAGCCAGAGAATAGATATTTGATATCTTAACTGACCTTTCTGGAAGACCTTACTCATAATGGAAGTCTCTTTAAACATACAAATCAAGCAATGCATGTAGGAAATACCTCTAGAGGGAGAGAGAGCTTCATCCTATGGTACAGTGTACATGTAGTTCTTTGACAGAACATAAATACATGTACTATTATCAAGCTAAACTTCTGGTATTACCAGTGTATTCTGAGAGAAGCCTGGCTTTAAATAATTCTGAGGTCTTTACCACATAGAAGATTGGTTTATGGACCAGCAAAATGTAAGAAAGTATCAAGAACTTGTTGGAAAGCTCATTAATTGAAACTGGTCTGGTGCACAACATAATTATGATCAGGGCCCTCTTGCATAAAAAGTTGCGATTAAACGCAACTCAAAAAATTATTAAAACGCAACTTGATTTTCAACCAATAGGCCTCCATGTAGCTCAATTTTATGATAAATTGCTTTAATGTTATTATGCATTTTTACCACATGCATATGACATTGACAGATATACATGTAGTGTATCATTCTTTTATAATCTTGAGCATGCTTGTAAGTTTGGTTTGGACCTGAGAAAATTTAATTTTCTGGTATTACTAGAATTCAAGATCACCTTTGTGTTTCTAGTGCTTAGTATCAGCAAGGAGTTATCACAGAACCTTGGTATCAGTTGCCAAAATCAGTAAGTACCCATTTCTGCCCCTTCCCCCAACTTCCGCACCCAGCCCAGACCCCAATGTCAAGTGCAAATCAACCTGTTCCTGGCCCCCCTCCATGCATCCACCAGATGGTCAAGGCAGATTCATGGGGTGACCTTCTTCACCCATTTCCTCTATAGCTTATAACACTTTACCCCCCTCCCTTCTTCGCCCCTCCCCTCTACTCTAGTCTGCAAGCACAGCCTCTAATTTGACACTTAACAAAATTCCATGAAAGGGAAATCCAACCTTTATAGCAAGTTGCTTTGAAAGAAAGAGGAAAAATCAGAGAAGCAGATTGGTGAAAGTTTGAACGAAATCGGACAAGCAATAAGAAAGTTATGAATTTTTGAAAGTTGAAATCGCTATGCATATGGGAATTTCAAATTGGCTGAATAGGTAATGTCACTGTGATGTAGCTGTGGACAAGTCCCCCATTCGCTCCAACACACAAAATGAACAAATTGTCACTTTTTTTTCAAAATGCATTACTCAGTAGGATCTTTTCGTTCATGAGGACCTAGAACAATATGCTATCTCCAATATATTTTGAGTACTGCCCCGAGGGTAAAAGCGCCTCGAAGAAAACCGCAAATTAATATTTTTGTGTACGATAAATGGGAGAGTTGTCCACAAAAATGTCACAATTGACTCACCAAATTGCCAATTTGAGATTCGCATAGATGTAGTGATCTCATTTTTCAAACATCCATAACTTTCTTAGTCCTTGTCCGATTTCTTTCAAACTTTCACCATCCTGTTTTTCTTATTTTTCTGCTTTCACACAAATCATCTTATTATCAAGGTTGGATTTCCCTTGAAGCCTTGAGATGAGCCTAACATGGTTAGTCTCTGGCAAAAATATTGAAAATTAAAATTGAATGACATGCGCAATTAACCCGATGACTACTAAATTCTCTCATTCCCATAGGCTTAATACAGGAACCACCCAGTTCCCGGAGGCAAAGGGTTAAAACTAATCCATAACAACAAGAAGAACATGGTTGTGTCAAATAAGAGAACTACAGTACAGGGCCTATGAAATGCACTATCCATAGTCTCACAGTTCAGACCCTTTGTTAAATGCATTACGACTGACAAGGGTTCATGACTGCAAACTACATGTAGCTTCCCTTTGCCAATCCGCACCTTGCGAGAGCTGTGCACTCGCGAGATAACGACAAATGTCATTTCCTTCTCGCTCGCTGCGGTATCTGATCGGCAGTGACAAGGTAATCCCACCACCGACAAAGTTATCGGGCGACAAGTGCAGTCTTGTTGTAGCAGGGAGCGGTCTAATATAGGGTCGTCGGTGAACTCTCGGTCTTTAACTTAATCCATGGTGTAGACCTTCTATGAATATTCTGATAAGAAATAAAAGGTAAATAAAGACAGGAGACCTGGGTCAATTCTAAAAAAAGATCAAGGTTTTTATAGAGGTTTTCAGGAACATACTGTAATTTGACAGAGCTCTGACAGCAGTGGAAATTTTCAGTAATTTCAGCCCAGATGGTACATTGTACAAATGTTAATAGTCTCTGTGTGAAAGACAATACAGAGCTATCTTTAAATCATATTTAAATCTACATGTACAAACAAATAAAAGAAATTTTCTCATGGAATGCACACGCCAACTATTCTCACAGTCTTTACTCAAATTCAAGTTTTCAATCAATCTACTTACATTTTCCATAGGGGTAACTTTAAAATATTTCCTCTTTTGCTTAAATAAATTCAGAGTGCTTTTCAACTTTTTTCTCTCTCAGGCTTCAAGTTAAATCACTCTCTGTTCGCTTGTATTTTCTTCAATGAGAAACACATAATTTTATCCTCATATTTTCACATATTTTCTTCCAGAGAATCCAGACTACAGATCTTACTACTTTCACAGATTCAGGGATTTTAAGGGAAAAGATGTCGGCAAAAAAATGACACTTGCAAGGTATACGAGTGAGCCAAAAGAAGAGGGCTTGTGCGAAACCTTTTACAGCATACTGGGAATTGCTCCATTCCCACAGAAGAGTGGGACCTGTACCTTTTGCAACCCCCCCCCCCCCCACAATAAAACTTGAATAATAAATAAAAATTGAATCTCTCTTGAATCTCTTGAAATAGTGCCCCTTCCCATGAGGGAAGCATGTGCCTACAGTGCCTCTGAATCCGGCTCTTGCTGCATTCGTAATTTAGTATAATATTCATAGGCTAGGACAAGACAATGACAATGACTCAGGATGAGAGGGGGGTGTGTGCCGCATACTGGAAATTAGCCCCCATCCCCATCCGCCACAAAAAAAAAAGTAAAAACAGGGGGGAATCCCTCATGTATCCCACTTCTGGATCTGCCACGGACTGCATCAATAATTGAGGGAGTACAATATTTTTTTGCTAGGTAAAGAAAATGACTAATGCCCCTTTCATATTGAGCCAAAATGGCGGAATCAAAAGCGCTTTGGCCAGACAACGCTTTGATGTGAAAGGGTAGTAAGTCAAATATTCCGCTGTCAGTGTGGGAGGTCTGTGACTACCTCGAGAGGTGGTTTTGAAAGTGCTATCTAGCCAAAAGCGGTATTGATAACGCTTCGTTTTTTTAATGTGAACAGTCACACCGAATATAGCAGAACGAAGGGCAAGAGGTCATCTACGTCCCGCGCATGCATGAACGGAAATCAATGCATTGTGCAGATGAAGTACTTCTGCTCTTGAGCATCGCGCTCCATTCTGCTTTCTATACTGCTTCCATGAAAAAGCGGTATTTTCCAAGCGGTATTTTGAAGCGATGCGAAGCGCTTCCAAGGAAGGCGGAAAGACAGCAGAATCAATAGCGGAATGAAAAGCACTTTGACAATCTGAAAGGGGTATACATGTAAGGATGAGAGAGAGTGCGCGTAGCATACTAGGGATTCCCCCCTACCCTCCTCCCCCTCCCCCCCCCAAAAAAAAACAACAACGGAAAAGGGGACCCTTCCCTCATGGGTGCCATTGCATAAAGACTTACTATTATATTAACTTTGCCATCAATGGTAACTACCATGGTAACGTTGCTCAAGAGCCAATCAAAATCCAGTATTCCATGAAAAGTTACTATAATAGCAAAGTTACTATAATAGCAAGTTTTATGCAACGGCACCCTGGACCTCCTTCTTGATCTGCTTCTAAATTTTACACATTCATAACTGGGGGAGTACAATATTCTACAGACTATAATGCACATATGTATGCCAGGGGCGGATCCAGGATTTTCTAAAATAGGGGGCAAAGTGCCGTTAAAGTACACAATAAAGGGGTCAATGTTTTTTTTATTGTGTACTTAAGGTATGCCAGTTGGGTTTCAAAAGAGGAGGGGGGGGGGGGGCAAGGGCCAGTTTTTACCCTATGTAGATCCGCCAATGATGTAGGCAATGATTGATAATGATACTAAGTACAAGAGAGGGTGCATGCAACACATTTTAATTTCTCCTCCCCCCAATAAAATAAATAAATAAATACATAAAAAGATTTTTAAAAGGGGGGCTGTCCCTCATGCACTCTGCTACCTGTGGATTTACCACTGACTGCATTAATAACTGAAGGAGTACAATATTTTGTAGGCTAGGTCAAGATGACGACGGCAATCATGACTAAGGATGAGAGGGGGAGATTTCCGGTGATTGAAAGTTCATGGTGCCTGGATCTACCGAGTTGTAGGCTTAGACCTGTCACTGGGGACCAGGCTCCAGTCTACCCCAGTTCCTGGTCTTCTGCAGGAATGGGCTACATGTATATCATCACAGCTATGTTTCACAGTAGTTTAATAACTAGCAGGTACACAATATTCTGATTTCTGAGAATTGTTTGTCTGAACTCCTCCTAGGAATGCCGAAGATTTCTACAAAGATTGAAGATTCCCAATATAAAATTGAAGACATTTGAGGCAGGAAATTATTTCCCTACAACTCCCCCCTCCAACCCCTTCCCCCTCTCCCTCTCTCTCTCTCGCTCTCTCTCCCTCCCTTTCTCTCTCTCTCTCTCTCTCTCTAGGGCCCCGTTGCATAAAACTTACCGTTAATGGTAACTCAGCTATCAATGGTAACTACCATGGTAACATCACTCAACAGCCAATCAAAATCAAGGTTTCCATGGGAGTTACCATTGATGGCAAAGTTACCGTTAATGGTAAGTTTTATACCACGGGGCCTAGCTTTCTCCTTCCCCCCTCTCCCTATGTTTTTTAGAGCTTTGTTCACTAGATTTGTACATGTAAATGGAAACTTACAATTTTACGGAGGAGACACACCCTAGACCAAATTTACATGTACCCTCCAGGCCCGCCCATTTTTCTTGACAGTTTGCTTCTTTCTTTTCCCCTTCCTCTCCCACGCCCCCAACCCCCCCCCCCCCTTCTCTCTCTCTCTCTCTCTCTCTCTCTCTTCCTTTCTTAGAGCTTTGTTCACTATTTATGTTCTAAATTAATATCTGTTAGCATACATGTACGTACATGGGTCACAGTGTACAAATGATCTAACCTTATTACTGTTTACAGCCTGCACTGCCACACCCTCTGCCAGACTGCAATGGCAAGTTTCTGAACTCAAGATGGCGCTATACTTCTAGGAAAGACTCTACCACTGATAAGACCACTCTTTCCTTTTCAATGGTGTAGATATTTAGGTAGCCTAAACATGTAGGATTATAAATGTCTACTACATCAGATTTCTCACCAATTATTAAAACAAGAGCATTAAATGAGAATGAAACCCTGAGGAAAAATCAATTTTTAATGAAAAGAGAGGATAAAGAGAAGCAATTTTTTTTAAAAGTTCCATCAAAATCGGTTACGAAATGAGAAAGTTATGAAAGTTTGAAAAGTCTCAAATTACTTTCTATGGCAATTCTCAAATTGGCAATTTTGCTTCAAAGTGACAGGTTTAGTAGTACAACTCTCCATATGTTTTGTACACAAAATTTCATATTTTCCCCATTATTTCTCAAGGTGCAGCTTGTCTCCTTCTCAGCTCAAGATACATGTACATGTAAACCATGGGAAAATGTATTTGACACAACATATGTTGAGTTCACAAAAAGACAAGCAGCGTCTTTAGAGATAATGGAGAAAATATGAAATTTCGTATACAAAACATATTGAGAGTTGTACTACTAAACCTGCCATTTTGAAGCAACACTGCCAGTTTGAGGATTGCCACAGAAAGTAAATTGAGACTTTCAAACTTTCATAACTTTTTCATTTCATAACAGATTTTGATGGAACTTTTTTAAATTGCTTCTCTCTATTCTCTCTTTTCATAAAATGGATATTTCCCCAGGGTTTCATTCTCCTTTAAACTCTAACCTCTGTATTCCATCCTCAGAGATTATGTAAAGATGAGAAAAAGGAAGAAAGAAAAGGAGAAAGGGAGAGAGAGAGAGAGAGAGAGAGAGAGAGAGAGAAGGTGATTTTGGAAACAAAATGTTTCCAGAAAAAAAAAGAAAGGAAAGAAATCTCTGTAATGTGCACCATTAATATGCTGAAACTGATCGTGTTGAATAGATCTATAATGTGATTTTTTTTATTTCATTTTTATTTTTATATGTCGTGCATTAATGATCCTTTGGATTTCAAATGAAACAAAACATAGCATCAACAATATGATGGATAATATAATAAAATGTAAATGAAATTGTTCAGCTTTTTATTCTATCCTTTGTGAAGACTGAAGTTAACATTAAAAAATAAAACAGCTCCCTTTCAAGTTGGGACAATCAAGAGTTCGAATGATAGCGTTTTATATCACAAATCAAAAGGAGTCAATTAAATCTATTTCTACACATGGACATGGTTAGGAATGTTCATTCGGCAGTGTTCTACGAGTATGAAGCTTGAAGTAGCAAGAAAAAATTATTAGAAATTTGAATTAAGATTAAAGAATGTTCAGACAAAACTAAGTAAAAGTGAATGTATTCTGGGATACAAAAGAAAAATAAAGCACATAGATCTATTCAAAATATCAACAATATCTGAGCTATTACATATTAGCCCTGATCATATCTGCCACTTACATGTACTGTAAAATAGCCATAAAATAGCAACAAATTAAAATTTGATCCTACGTCAAAATAATGACCAGATTTCTTCAAAATAAAGTGCATGACCTACTAATACCCCTTTACTTAGCTTGCCTCGGTTCTCTTCTTTCATACTGTCACTGTCACAATCACAATCTTGCCAAATACCACCCACAGCCCACGACTTCATGCCACTAAAATTATTCTTTCCTTCTGTCTCTCACATAAGACTAGTTATGATCACAAAATACACTAGTTTATAATAACTAGGATAATGGTAAGTGTGATGTAAACATTACAATGAATAAGACAAAGACTAACTTGTTGAGTACGTGACGACTTTCACTATAGATGTCAGGACACGTGCATGTTATAATTCAGTGCATGCTTGTCACTGCACAAACAAAACTCAGTCAAAATGGATCTCTCTCTGATTCTGTGATTGATTCGTTTAAAACCTAGTGAGTAGTGGTAAGTAGATCTAAATGTAGATCTAGACCTAGATCTAGGTCTCTAGTCTAAGAAAAAAATCAGTTCATACACAGTATCCAACATACTAACTACCAGCAAATAATATTTATTCACCTTATATTACATGTATAAACAATTACGGAAAAGGGAAAATATGATGATAAACTTTAGGCAAAACACTTACCTACCTGTCAGTGTCAGGTTCTTGTATCGCGATAAGTGAAAGTGTTTGCAGATTAATAGTCATTCACATACACATTCTACGATAAACCGCTCTCAGAGTAAGTCGCAGACCGTTCAGCTACACGTACGTTGGGATCGGGAGGAATCGGACCCCAACTTAGCTTAGACCTTGAAATCCAGGGTCCCGCATGCGCACTCAGCCAGGGGCGTCGCTAGAGGGAGGGGGGCGGCAGGTACGGTGCGGGCTGTCGGCAAATCCCTTCTGTCGGCAAACAAGCAAATTTAAGGCACCTCAGATTCAGGCGCAGGCAGCGAGGAGCAAGAATATCCACATAGATCTATTTGGGCGCGGCAGCGAGGTTCCCAGATAATTATGTAAGTGTGTGTTGTTTTTTTTGCTTGTCAGAGAATTTTGGAGGCAATGTCCCCCCCCCCCGGCCCCCACCTTGTTGAATAACCTTCTTTTTTTTTTTTTTTTTGCTTGTCAGAGAATTTTGGAGACGAATGTCCCCCCCCCCCCCACCTTGTTGAATAACTTTTTTTTTTTTTTTTTTTTTTTCTTGTCAGAGAATTTTAGAGGCGAATGTCCCCCCCCCCCCCCCCCCCCGAATTTCAAAATGGATTTGCGCCACTGTACATACCACTGTCTCTCCTTAGCTCACTTAGGATTGACAGATGATGTCATTGCAGGAATGGGATCTGGGGCAATTTTTTAGGGTGGAGCTTAGCTTTTTTGAGAAAATGATTTTAAAAATATTTTTACAATTTATGAAACATATTTAGATGTTTTAAATAACAAAATACATGTATAAGTTGTATGGGGTTGTATGCATCCTGCACATCGACAGGATCTAGGAATCAACTTGCATTTGGGTTGCCTAAAGAGGGCGCTATGCCGCTGTCACATGGATTTCTTTTCCCGTGTTACGTTGGGAATGGCGTTCTGTATTGTATACAGTTCTCATCTAAACACACCGCTCTATCATCCATGCATGGGTCGCCCAGCCTCTAAAGATTGTACCGGAAACTTGCGATTTTTTTTAGAAACTCTACAAGCTCAAGCCAGAAGCTTCATCGGCAATTTCTACAAAGATAAACATTCATAAGTTTATTTTACTTCTTCGAATAAACTCACACCGAATCTTAATCTTCTATTAAGTGCATGATATTTTAGTTACTGGAAAAGATGCGATATATTCTGCTTTTAACCAGTATTTTATTGATATTGGACCCAAGCTTTCTGCATCATGTAAAAGATCTGGTGACTACCTGAGTAACATACAAATAAATGATTTAAGTGCTTTCTTTAAACCATATACACACAAGGAAATAACTGATATTGTATGTAATCTTAAAAATGGCAAAAGTCCTGGCTATGATGATATTGATACTATGTTTATTAAGAGAACATGCATTATGTTTTCCATATTATGTGCAATATGCAATTTATCAATAACCAAAGGAATTGTCCCGGACAGTCTAAAAGTTTCAAAGGTGATTCCCATTTATAAAAATGGAGGAAAAGAAGATGTGTTAAATTATCGTCCAATATCCGTGTTTTTTTTACTTCTACATTTTCTAAGTTTCTTGAAAAATGTATTTCTACTCGTTTAATTTTTTTTTTACAAAAGTGAAATAAAATTAGTGATAATCAGTTTGGTTTTAGGCCACAATATTCTACATCTCAGTTTGCTCTCATTGAATTTCTACATAAGGTTTTAAATGCCTGGAATAAAAAAGAATTTACTATAGGATTATTTCTGGATTTGTCTAAGGCCTTTGATTCACTTGACCATACTATCTTATTAGATAAATTGTATAGCTTTATGGTATAAGAGGTGTTTTACATAAGTGGTTTCAAAATTATTTAGCAAACGTAAACAATTTGTATGTATAGATGGTTTTAAGTCTGAACTTATGACAATTACAGGTGGTTTGGTTTTGGGTCCTTTGTTGTTGTTTATATTATATGTCAATGGTATTTGTAATGTTTCTTATAAATTAAAAATGATATTATAATCATGCTGATGATGCAAGTGTGTTTATGTCCGATACAGATATCAATATGCTTAAACAACAATTCATAAGTGAATTTGATAAAGCTGTCTTATGGGTAGAAATTAATTGAACTTGTTTTGAATTTAAAGAAGACTAACTTCATGATATTTTCTAATAAGAATGTAAATGGTGATGTAGTTTGTTTAACTATTAAAGACACACCTATAGAGCATGTAACACATGTTAAGTTCCTTGGATGTAACAATATATGAGAAATTAACATGGAACCAACACACTGGCATTGTTTTTAATAAATTAGCAAAAAATATTGATGTACTATATAAACTTTGTTCATATCCTAAAGAAATACTATTGTTACTTTTAAATTCATTCATTTTACCCCATCTGACTTATTGTGTACCTGTGTGGGGAAACTGTAGTGAACAAAACATGACTAGACTATTTAGATTACCGAAGAAAGCTATGATTTCTCACAGTGGTTATTATGCACTCACAAAAGCAATATTTTCTCTTTTTAATGTTTTAAATATATATATGACCTGTATTTTTATTAATGTGCAATATATGTACTCATGTTTTTATTATCATTTCAAATTATTATAACCTTAATGAACAAATTCATCATTATGAATATAGAAACTTACACAATTATCTTTTACCTATATAAGGCACGATTAACATCTTTTCACAAATCTATATTTTATACTGGACCTAAAATACCATATGACCTGCTAAACCATTTTAGATTAAGCCCATTTTTGAATATATTCAAAATGCGTTTTAAACGTCATTTACTTGACAAGTAATTATTTGTTGTGTGTGCATGTGTGTGTGTGTGTGTGGGGGGGGGGGGGGTGTTCTTTATTTTATTTTTGTTGTTGTGTGTTTTTTCTCTCTCTGAATAACATGGGGTTTTTTTATCCATTGGACATGGCCTAATATAAGGCACTGCCTTCCTGCTAAGTTCCAAATACTTCCATACTGTTGATATGTTCACTGTATTTATTGTGTATCCTTATGAATTATTGTATTGTATCTCCTCATTTGATTGTACTTTATTGTTTTATTGGTGTTTTTATGGAGTATTGAATTGAATTGAATTAACTTCAGTCTTCGTTTCTGAGTTTCTTACGTTGTCGTTCTTCGTTTCGTTCTTCAACGGCACCCTTCTGTATTGTAATGATTTTTTTTTGTCACCGTATCCGATTACATATATTTGGACATTGTAAAAAAAGAGCTACATGTATTATAATGAGGTACTGGATGTAATATATACAAGTGACATAGAGCTATATATGACTACAGTAGTGCCTGTAGTGGTACTCAATTTGTTTTTACAGGGTACCATAAATGAAGAAAGAGAGGAAAGATTTTTTTCTTGATTTACCTTGTAGTTAAAAGCTTTTAAATTATTTCGTTTTTTAGTTACAATTTCTCTTGTAATCAAACTAGACTTGCATAGCATGATTTGTAAAACACACTTTATCATAGCATTGTATTTTATACGTTCACGTTTTCACCTATAGGCCATCTGACTGTTTCATTTATATTACCACAGTTTACTATATCCAGTTCAATTGAATTGAATTTTAGGGACTATACATGTTGATGTACATTCTTTTTTTATTATTATTATTATTTGGTCGCCTGAAATGGATGCCTTATAAGGAACGGGTTAAATATTTTAGATGTATATTTGTTTTTAAATGTCTTAATGATTTGTCTGCTGATGTTTACAAAAGTATTTTCAAAGAAGTCTCAACGAAACATAATATTAACACTCGGCAATGTGATAATCATGACCTTATAATTGGTAAATGTCATACAGAATATTATAAGCATGCAATATGTAATGACGGTGCAACTCTATGGAATAATTTGCCTATAAATATCAAGCAAACAAGTAATTTAAACAATTTTAAACTTTCCTTGAAGAAGCATTTTCTGAATCTGAGTTAAGATATTGTCACTGTTTGGAATCAACATTATTTTTTTCTGCTCGCAAGGTTTCCCTTTCTCTGTCTCTCATTCTTTATATTTTCATTGTTTATCCTTACATCACTAAGTTTAATAGTTATGATTATTGACACTGGTTATTTATTGTGGTTTAGTTTTGGTACAGTTTTATTGAATTCGTTTATAATTATTTATGTTACTGCATTTGATATATGTATGCTGATTGTATATCTGATTGTATTTCAAATCATTTTTAATTGTATATAGTTTTTTGTATTTTCAGGGCCCCATGGAAGATCAACTTTTGTTGAATGGGCTACCCTGATGAAATATCAATAAATGAATAAAAAAATTAATAAATAATAAGTTTTTATTGATCCAATCATATTTTCTCAATCGAAAAAAATCAAACAAAACATATAATGCATTTTGCAGTACATAAAGACAAATCAAAGAAAAAAGAGCAATAATGGATCTTTTATAAGTATATATAAAAAAAGAACAATCCCGACATCAGCGTTTAATGGTTTTCTAAAATTTCTAAAATAAAACCCCATTTTGTTTCATGCGTGTCTGTTTTATTGCGTCTTTCAGCAATATATTTTTCAACGGTGTGGAAATATTTAACATAATTTAGAAAATGGGGAACGGATGGTGCATTTCCTAGATTTCTGCATCTGAAAATATATTGCTTCCCTAGCAGAAGCAAACAGTTAGTTATGATAACGTCTCTTGATTTGGCTCGCTCAGTCAGCCCGAACAACATATTTTCACTTGACAAAATGGAAGGGAAGCAGAGTCTCGCAAAGACTGTACTTATCTCTAACCAAAACTTTTCAATAACCTTGCATGAAACAAAAAGGTGTTCGACATTTTCATCCTCATTATTACAAAAACAGCAAGTTGCATTTGCAATTCTATTAATACGACATAACCAGACTTTAGTTGGTATCAAATTATGGACAATTTTCAACTGAAACACTTTTCATTTTGTGTGAATGGCAATTTCAATAGCTTGAAAATGGTGGCCTCTGAAAAGTTATACATTTCATTGAGGCGAACAAAAGTACACGAAGTAGATGGGTTTGCTTACATATAGAATAAATTTGTCCTTTCTATACATCAACAGAGTTTTTAGCTATACCATCACTAGTTACAGTTGGAATGGTGCCCAAAGGAGTTATCAAAGCGTGGAAATTTTGTTGGAGAAAACAGTGTTTCCCAGCAGAGGGGATTTTCTTGTAACAATCTAACAAAGTAAAATATTCTACAAACGAAAGACCACTTTCCTTTGCATCTTTCCAGATCATTGGTCTCCCATATTCGTCTAACGTGTGCAATTTTCACAATCATTACTAACAATGCTTGATTTAAAAATAGTTTTACCATCCAGAAGTACAAGCTTATTATTCCAAATTACCTGATTTGCGATTGATACATCTTTATGGAAAATGTGATTCCACACTTGTATAACCTCTTTGTACCACTCACTTAAATCTACGTTCATGTATTTGACATCAAAATTCAGTGGAAAAGAAAACCTCCCCCTACATCATTTAACACTTCGAGTAACAGCAATCTCCATCCTCTAGATTGTGATGTAAATATTCTATTGGCCCATTTTATTTTTTGAACTTGTAGCAAAGATTTTAAGCACAACATTTTGAAATCACCTTCCTCGTAGTCTTTTACCATACCCTCACGCTTAATTCTATCCGGACCATTCCAAATAAACCCATATACCAATCTATTAACTTCTTTTACGTATGAATCTGGGATTTTAGCCATACTTGCAATAATAACTGGGAAAAGGCAAATGTTTTCACAATTTGTATTTTGCCAATCAAAGATAAATTCCGATGTACATTCTACTCATTTACAATTCAAGATCATCTGAGACTGAGTGCAAATATGCAAATTTAATAACCAACCTATTGTTTATTTGGTTGTCTTCAGTTACAAGAAGTTGGGAGAACAAGGTTTTAAAAACAAGAGTCATACGTTTTGAAGATAGCATTCACCTTTTGTCACAGTGCTTTATGTCTTTGTTCCTCCTCTTAAAATATCGTTTTCTTTATTCTAATTATTGTTATTTTTCCTGTTTGACGTATATCCTATTACCAGATCGCACAGCTTGGCGCCCCACATATGAATAAAATGGAGTAGGTGCATGAACCCCTTCGTGCCCCATGCTTCCCCCGCTCACGATGTCCGTTCATGCTATGTGCTTAATATAGGCCAGGAGCCTGTCCCGAAATAGTCACCCCATTTTACCCATAAGATTTGACCCTGTAAAGTTACTTAGACCATCTAATAATTTCAGTGACAACAAAGTTGTCAGCCTGACCGTAGGCGCCGGGTTTAGCCCCCAAAGCCCCCCAAAGAGACCAAAGTCGGGTCGATTTCACCCCATCTCCCCCATGCACCAAACTTTGTCAGTAGGAAGCAGTATGACTGGACATTACAAAAACACAAAAAACTGACAAAATTTTTCGTCGGGATGGGGTGTCAGACGGCCCCTAATAATTGGGGTAAATTTTTCCCCTTGAAGCCCAGGGACAAAATTTTGTCAGAAGGAAGAGCTATGGATGTACATTTCAAAAGTATAAAAACTGACAAAATTGTCCATCGGGAAGGGGGTGTCAGACACCCTGAAATGAAAACCCCAAAGTGCCCTTTGACAACGCTTTGCCCCCCCCCCCCCAAAAAAAATGCTCTGTATGTAAAGAAAAACCATTCTTACCTATGATAATTCAAAAGCTTTTTATTCAATTCGCTTTAAAATTTCACAACATAATTTTTGAGTATAATAATCTTCCGGAGGTGCAATTTGGTATCAATTGGTCTTTTGACTGAATTAAGTTATTAAATTGTGAAAAATGTATTGCTTTCTCAAAAGTAGCAAATATATATTGTCAGGATTATGTAAACACACCCATTGTCCATCTTCACCTGTTTGACAAGGCATAATAGAAGAGTTTTTCGGCTATCTGTGGTATGTGACTGCCAGGCTAAAATGTACTATTCATGTGTTAATAGACCGCTTCAGTAAGGTATGCAAATTTATATACCTTTCAAACAAAGGTTGTTCTTGACAACCTCAAAAGCCTGTCAAGGCTTGCCGGACATAGCAACAAGTAATGTATCCAAACTGGATTCCAAGCATTGAGGCTCATTTATAAAAAGCAGGTTAATGGAATAGCTCGTCACTAGGTGCTCAGAGAAGAAATGTGCATAAATCCGTATACAAAACCGGTCTATTGCACAGATACCAAGCAAGTTCCTCTGTTATGCCTTGTCAGGTGGTCAATGGACAATCATTTATACTGTCTAGGCTCTTTTTCATCTATCAATCTCAATCTATATCTCTCTCGGAATCTCTCCATATCTCTTGATCTCACTAATTGGTTAGCGTAGATAATTCAAGCTCCATAGCGAGTTTCGTTTTCTTGAAATAATACAAGATTGGTCTTCTTATCTCTCTTTTATATAACCTCTAATAAAATGTTTATTGATTTATTCTAAATCTTAATATTGTACCCTTAATCTAAGTCACATTAGCAATCACTCTCCACTACTCAATCATCACCAATTCTAAAGCTAAGTCTATATAGGGACCAAACCAAATCCTTGGACTCGACATTTTTCATAACAATCACTGAATCACTGGATGATCAATCATCGCTTTCTCACATGCGTGCATTCTTAAAACAGTTTATAATTATTTCCTTAAATTATTTCCTCAAATTCAACGGAACTTTATTAGATAACGATCAAATTTCTGCTAACGGAGGGAGGGGTGGGGGTAAGCTCACATAGGGGTTTTAAAAAAAGAATTAAAGGATTGCAACAACAACAAAATATGATTATCTACCACCAAACATTCTAACTTGTCACATCTGGGCCCCGTTTCATAAAACTCGTTATCAACAAGTTACTGAAATCGTTGCATTTGCTTGGTTGGGGGCAAATTTGTTCTAGAAATGTGGCAGTTGTTACTGATAACAAGTTTTATGAAACGGGGCCCAGGTTATTGAATGCGTTAAAATGATCAATGAAAAGTATGATTAATAATGTTTACATGATGCCAACATGGTCCTTTAATTAATATTTCAATTTAACAGACATGTAGATTATCAAACGATCTTGAAGTCTTATAGTAATCTTATTTCTACTTTATATGATCACGGACCATTACAAGGGAAGTCCACCCTATAATATGAACTGGGTTTTAAAAGAAGCAGAAATATTAAAGAAACATGTCAATGACAATATGAGCAAAATCCGATATGAAATAAGAAAGTTATGAAATTATAAAGTCGTAATCATACAAACACGAATTGGCAACTCCGTTTCTACTTCAATAAATATAGCCTAATTATCAAATAAATAACATCATGAAATAACAATACTCTCTCAAAATTATTTACATGATCTTTCAACTCCTAGTCTATTTTCTGCTCTTATTATTTCTATAATATCCCTTTCTCTATATGGATCCCCCTTCACAATCTAAATCTCAGCTCATTACATCTTCCCCTCGGCCGCAAAATGATGTCCACATCATTATGTTATTATTTCTCACTGAAATTTTACCTATTTCAATCAAACTTGCAAATGGCCCGGCAATTATCTTAATTGGCTAATATATAAACTATACATAGATATAGACCTTTGTAATATATATAAATTAAATGCAAACATATCAAACAAATATCAGTGTAATAAAATAACATTCATTAGAATATTATCATATAATGGAATACGTGTATGTACATGTACGAATGGTAAACTCTTAAAATGGAATATTCTGACATTGAGCCACCTCATAATCATATATATACAACCTCTTAGTACTACTATCTTTTTTCATTCTTTTCATCTTTCTACAAACTAAAAGGCTTTTTTTCTCTCTTTCTTTCGACATTTCACTTCAAAAGATAGAATTCCACAAAAATATGTCTTATACACATGAATATATGGCCTCATTATAAATCATACACAACAAAATTATCAAATTTCATAATTATAATCTTTCAACTATACAAACATATATACATATGATATATATAAATTAAATGCAAACATATCAAATAAATATGAATGTACTAAAATAACATTCTTTAGAATATTATCATTATAATGGAATACATGTATGTATCAATTGTAAACTCTTAAAATGGAATATTCTGACATTGAGCCACCTCATAATCATATATACAAGCTCATTATACTAAGATCCTTTATTCTTTTCATCTTTCTACAAAATAAAAGAGAATTTTTTCTCTTTTCTTTCGACATTTCAATTCAAAAGATAAAATTTAAAAAAAAATATGTCTTATACACATGAATACACGTATTATTGCCTCATTATAAATCATACACAACAACAAAATTATCAGATTTCATGATTTACATAATCTTTCAACTATACAAATATATATATATTATACATATAATATATGAATTAAATGCAAACATATCAAATAAATATGAATGTACCAAAATAACATTCATTAGAATATCATTATCATAATGGAATATATGTATGGATAGTAAACTCTCAAATTGAATATTCTGACCTTGAGCCACCTCATAATACAAGCTCATTGTACTAAAATCCTTTTTCATTCTTTTCATCTTTCTACAAAATAAAAGGCAATTTTTTTTTCTTTTCTTTTGATATTTCACTTCAAAAGATAAAATTCCAGAAAAATATGTCTAAAACATGAATTATGGCCTCATTATAAATCATACACAACAACAAAATTATCAAATTTCATAATTATTTACACATGTACATAATCTTTCAACTATACAAATATATATACATACTATATATATATATATGAATTAAATGCAAACATATCAAATAAATATTAATGTAGCTAAAATAACATTCATTAGAATATCATTATCATAATAGAATATGTATGGATGGTAAACTCTCAGTATTCTGACCTCGAGCCACCTCATATAATATACATGTACAGGCTCATTTAACTAAGATCCATTACAGCACATATATCTTCTCATCTTTCTACAAAATGAAGGGCGTTATTTTTTTTCTTTCAGCATTTCACTAAAAAAAGATAATACAATGCCACACAAAATATGTCTTAAAGTAACATTTGCAACACAAGAATTATAAATTGTTTTCTTTTTCTACCTTAATTCCGTATTGGTATTTAACCCCCAAATAAAGCATATAATTATACATTTTGAAAAATATCCTCGCTACTCAATGCCATCCAATTAGAAATGCAATATATCAAAGCAACATTAAATAGGCTAGTTTAAATATTTCCCCATACAAGTTAAATCAGTGCCAAAGTAAAATTCATCAAAGGCAGCCTAATTAAGCGCTGTTCTTTTAGACACAAATCAGCGGCTATATACATATATGTACATGTATAAATCGTACACAACAACAAAATTATCAAATTTCTTAATTATTTACTTAATCTTTCAACTCCTATAGCCTACTGCTCATATTATTTTCTATATATATATATATATATATATATATTTAGTTTTTTTTGTGTGTGTGGAAAAGTTAATAGCTCTTTCTCTATGGATCCCCATTCACACTCTAAATCTCAGCTCACATAATTCCACAATCCGTCATAGACCTGTTATTCAATCCACGTCTACAAGAAGGAGACTTTGTTTTATTGTCCAAATGATATAAAAATTTCTAATAAATTTGATGTCAACTGTACACGGTGACAAGACATAAATGTTAAAACTGTCACCATTCAAAAGAAGGATGAAAATCCCAATTTGGTTGCCGAAAATCATCTATCATTTCACTGCGATCCTTGAATGGAATCCAATATTGTTGTTTTTATAAAGAGATGATGTAGGCCTACTCATGAAGTCATGTGCACAAACTTAAGATATGAACTGTAAAACACTGTACCGCAATCATTTGGTATTACTTTTTACTTACAAGTTTGACGACATCTTCTCTCAAAATGAAGATTTCTAGACCCATGTCGGTAACTTCATATTTTTTTCAGAACGGACACAAAAAGTAGCAAAATTTGCTGATCTTTTCACTCAATATCTTCTTAATTTTTCACCCAATTTCAAAGAAAATGTCGTCCTTAGATAATTTTAGTTTAATCTATCCATTGGTGATATCATATTTTTGAAATCTTTTCTAGTTTTCAGGACAGGCCTGTTGCCCTGTGCGCATTCAGGTGCGAAATAAGATAACATTACCAAACGGTATCATCATTAGGGGTCTACAGTGTAACATAACTGAGTTAGCTGACTGGTAATTCTCATGATTAAAATTCTCTCTGAAATTTTGATACTGCTATTAAAAGCAAAATTTCAAAATAAAATTCAAGCATCTAGAGGGATTTTCATCACAATATAGTCAAATCAATTATGAAGGGAAAACAATTTGAGAGCTAGAGAGCAATGGGTAACAACCAGCCAAATGAGACTTGGACCAAATGATTATTAGGCCAACTGGTCATAAGATGAAATGATCATTACCAATTGGTTGATGGATGAATTGATGATCAGACCATCATGTGGATATTAGACTAACTGGGATTAGCAGAAATGGGTATTAGACCAAATGAATATTGAACGAACTGATAATAAGACCAAGTGGTATTTGGACTAAATGGGTTGAGACCAAACGGTTATTAGATTAAATGGTTTATAGACGAAATGGTTATAGACTAACTGGTCATTGGACGAAATAATTGTTGGAGGAAATGATTATTGGACAAAATGATATCAGATCAAATGATGTTAGACCAGCTGACAATTGGACCAAATGGCATTGGACCAACTGGCAATTTACCATCTTAATGAGCAGTACACCATGAAGTGGTCACTCAAATCAGTGTGCACCACTCCTGATGCTAGGATGCTGGCTTTGTTATAATTAGTATAGACCAAGTCAATCAAGGATTCTTTCTTCTCATATGTATCCCCACCTTTCTCTTTTTGCCACATAACCCGTGTCCAATCGTTTATCAACTGTCTTAAGCGAAAGGTGGTTACTAGCTTACGAAGCTTTTCGTACAGTGCTTTACTTCCCCTAGGATTTTTCTGATCACAATTGAAATCGCCCAGTATCACATATTTCGGTTTACACCTACCAGATTCTGGCAGGCTGCACTTACACGTATCATTTGTTTCCAGTGCATCCATACTTTCTATAAGCCTTGTTAAATGTTTACACTTATCTTTTGATGTTGCAGACCCAGGTATATACACAACAACAATCCTAAGAAGAGTCCTCTTCTTACATGCATCGGATTCGGCTACATTTCCCTGTTCTCCCTGTTCTACATGTATATCAATGCAGCCTGCTTCTAAGTCTTCAGCTAGCTCGACCATACGCTCTGTTGCAGAACTCACCAAGCTGTCTTTGACATACATTAGAACACCACCGCGATATCTGTTACTACCAGGATTTTGCGCCCCATCTCGCCTTGCCATGATGGTGTAACCAGGGATATGTAAGTCTTTATCTTTCAGCTCTTTATTCAGCTTTGTTTCGCTCAGTGTCATCACATCGATGTTTCCTTCATGAAGTACGTGTCGCACCTTGTCTAGTTTGTAAGGGAGAGAGTTGCAGTTCTGATGTACGATATTTAGCCCATCACACTGAGCCACAGTATGCAGTTCCGCCAGGACCTGTTTTTTGTCATGGTACTTCTTTGGGGATTTGATGTGTGGTGGGCTGTTTGACTGCGTTGACACCTTCTTTGGTGATACAGTACTGCCCTATAAAAAGAAAATAATAATGAATTAATGAGATTTTATATAGATCAGTATAATTCAAAGTTCAAAGTTTGTTTTGTATTCACACTCATCATTTAAAAAATACATAAAATTTACAATTATTACATTTTCAAATATAATAATAGACAAACAAAAGAACATACATGTACACCATGTACAAACAAAAAGTAATGAGAGCAAAGGGAAGAACGAAAAGGAATATGGTCCTTATACGAGAACCCATCCCTGAAGTAAATTAATGAATATAGATATTAACTGTTATACTGATGAAGGCATGAAATTCAAACATGATACCCCCCCCAAAAAAAAAATGAAAAAGAGCAATATGAAAAAGAAGGGGAAAAGTAACACGTTTTCACAAACATGTAGAGAGCCTGCTAAGTTATTGCACGTTGTAAAATTAAATTAAAATACTTTAATCTTTTTTTTTATATATTTTTTTTTAAGACTGACAATTTCTAATAGCAAAGGGAATGGAATTACAAATTTTTGGACCATCAAAGGAAATGACTAATTCAAGCTTTTTAATGAGTGGTGGGTAGTAATTAGATGCATTTCTAGTTTCATACTTAAAAAATGGAAACGGTAATTAAAGAATGATTATAATTATGCATGTAATAATATATACATGTACATGCAGTAGGCCCAATGTTGTTTTCTTACAAGTCTAAAAGCAGGAAAGCAAAAACCATTAAAAATGAAATATATACAAGTATAGTGATTGGTCCGAAACTTAATCTTTATCTCAAAGTTATAGGGTGTAAACTCTACATATAATAATATGAGTTAACGCCCCTCTGCTCTCAGCAGACAAAAATTAATGATCTAATGGCTTACCTTCTGAAGAATGACCAGGATTCCCTGGCCATGGTCCTTCTTTAGATCACAGACAGGCTTTGTTTTGTCAAGCTTGTGGACGGTGATCTTCTTGGAACCATGTTTAATCTTGGCAAATTCGATCCCTGTCTTATCCAGTTCAGCCTTGTGAAGTGGAAACTGCTCTGTTACCTTGTTTACAAGTTCGTCTAAGGTCCAAGACTGATCTAAACCATCTTTCTGTAGGCCACTGCATCTTCCTGTAGAAAATAAGAAGGGGAAAGAAGGCAAAAGGTGAAATAGCTGGTCACTTTAAATTGAAACAAGAAAATGAAAGAAACTAGAACTGCAATCGTATCAGAACGATGTGCATGCAATGTCGTCCGTATCTTTTATTTTGTTGAGTAGTTGACAGGTAAAATATAAATGGGAGAAAATAATGCATACTGTAAAATTAGGATATCATGAAAACAAGAAACAAAGAACAAAAAAAAAACAACAAACAAACAAAACAAAACAAAGAATGATAATAATGGTGATAACAATAATGATGATGATGATGGTGATGATGGTTATGGTGGTAATGATGATAATGGTGATGATGATGATGGTGGTGATAATGATGATTATGATGATAATGGTGATAATGGTGATGATTATGATGATGATGATCGATATGGTGATGATGGTGATGATGATGATAAAATAATGATATAATTATGATGGTGATGATGATGATGATGATAATGGTGATTATTATGATGATGGTGATGATGATAATGGTGATGTTGATAATGGTGATGATAATGGTGATGTGATAATGGTGATGATAATGGTGATGATGATGGGGATGGTGATGATGTTTTTTATGATTGTATAATGATATAATAACGGTGATGATGATAATGGTAATGATGATGATGACATAATGATGATGAGGATGATGATGATGAGGGTGATGTTGATAATGGTGATGATGGTGGTGATAATAATTGTGATGATTATGATGATGTATAATGATGTGATGATGATGATGTAATGATGGTGATGATGATGATTATGATATGCTGATGATGGTGATGATATAATAATGGAGATGATAATGATGATATTGATATAATAATGATGATGATGTTGGCGCACGTCCTGACCCAAATGTCTTTCCACAGGCTCTGGTCCACGTGTTTTCAACACAATGAAGCATAAACACGATAAAACCTATTTTCGAAAATTCAACTGAAGGCAATTTCAATAGCCCTGTCTGTCACCTTTAGAAATGTGTGAACATTACAATGGCGTATTACGTAATGAGCCTGATCGGTTAAGAGTGAGCACTGGGGTGAAAATTTAATTTTCTTATTGAATGGTATATTTATTGAAAATCTGTATGGCAGCCAATAGGCTGAATTGTACAAATTTTTACGAATAAAAAGGAAATGCATTCAAGATGAACAAACATAAATTACAACATAATCACAAAAATATATACAGTATGCATTAAAAATTAATGATAAAGCAAATTGACAATGGTAAAGGTGATTGTGACTGCAGTTAAGCAGAGCTGCCAACCTCACTTGACCAAAAATCCTATGATTTTACCATAAAAATCCTATTTTCAGAAAAAAAAATCCTATTCTTAACTGTCGTGTACTTTCCTACACAATATCTCAAGGATTGCGAATTTTGTTTATTTTGTAGTAATAAATTAAATACAACTACATGTACAGTGTACATGTTATTGATGATGAATGATCCTATTCTAATAAGGGAACTTCACTTAACAATTACCTCATTTACTTTTGAGACCCTGATGCCGCTGCTGCCGCTGTTGTTGCTGCTCCCTTACACTTTGTTAACAGTCTATCACTAAATTTCATTTCATAGCAGTTTTGTCCTTTAGAGTGAGAATATCACTTAATGTTGCAGTACTCAAACTGGACCTAAACTCTGTCTTGCATACGCAATCATGTACAATGTCAATGAGAGATACATAAACACACGGAGACACATAGTTATTTTTTTGATAAATCGTATTTTATTGAGAAAAATCCTAGTGTCGTATTGTCACTGAAAAATCATATGACATAGGATAAAATCGTACTATTTGGCAGCTCTGGTTAAGTAATGGTATATTTCACCTCTGCTTATCTCAAGTTCGTCCAAAGAAGAAGAAGGAGTGGATGAAGAAGAAGAGGAGGAGGAGGAGGAGGAGGAGGAGGAGGAGGAGGAGGAGGAGGAGGAGGAGGAGGAGGAGGAGGAGGAGGAGGAGGAGGAGGAGGAGGAGGAGGAGGAGGAGAGGAGGAGGAGGAGGAGGAGGAGGAGGAGGAGGAGGAGGAGGAGGAGGAGGAGGAGGAGGAGGAGGAGGAGGAGGAGGAGGAGGAGGAGGAGGAGGAGGAGGAGGAGGAGGAGGAGGAGGAGGAGGAGGAGGAGGAGGAGGAGGAGGAGGAAGAGGAAGAGGAAGAGGAAGAGGAAGAGGAAGAGGAAGAGGAAGAGGAAGAGGAAGAGGAAGAGGGAGAGGGAGAGGGAGGAAGAGGAGGAAGAAGATGAGAAGAAGAGAAAGAGGAGGGGGAAAAAGAATAAGAAGGCGAAAGGATCAAAAAGGAAGTCACAGAATCAGATGGAATAAGCAATAGATAATAGACATGAGAATGGAAGAATAAAGACCAAGGAAAGTTGGAAGAAAAGAAGATAGTGAACTTAGAAGTAGCTTCGTATGTTAGAGTTTGTACATTTGTATATACGGGTGTTTTGTCAAAATGTGATAATCACCGTTATATTTCATTATGATATAATAAATATACAATCAAAATTCTGTTGAAAGCATTAGTTAATGGAACATACAATTAGCGAACATAACAAATGAATTATTTTAAGGACACAATTTATATAGACGCAAGAATCTTATAGCATCATATTCATATCTGTGAGCAAAATGTAATGAGTAAGGAAGAGAGGATGAGAAGAGAGAGAAAGAAGATGATAAAAGGGCAGATATATAAAGCATTAGAGATGATGAAGGAGAGATAGAGACAGAAAGAAATAGAGAGAGGAGGAGAAGAGTGAGAAAGAGAGAGAGAAAAAAAAGCTCGATTATGTAGTATAAAAACACTACAAAGTCTACAAAGTCTAACAATGAATTCTGAAAGTTAAGATTCATTTAGCAACCTTACAAGGTATGGGATTGGGCTTAGTCTATATCGTTCGGTTCTACATCTGATCTGAGCATAGGGAGTAATTCTTCTGAGTGACCTTGTACTCTGTCTGAGAGGAGGCAACCAGGCTCTGAAGAGGGGTGACTGTTGGAGCGTTTTTGCGAATCTGGCACATAGATCATGTCTCCTTATTTCAAGTGATTTCACTTGTGCGATTTGCAGGGCATTCTCATACGTCATGAATCGATGTCCTAATACTATTCTCAAAGCCCGCTTCTGAACTCGTTCAATCTGTGCACTTTGTTGATTGGTAAGGCCCGGATGCCACGCAGGAACTGCGTATTCTACCAGAGGCCTGACATATATGTACATGTAGCCAGTGTACATGGTTAGTAGATCCTTCCAGGGAAGCTGGAAGTTTTTGAGTAGTTTCAACATGTAGATCCGCCTGTTTGCTTTGGCGAGTATGCTGCTCACATGGCTGTTCCATTTGAGATCAGACTGCAAGGTGATACCAAGTATTTTCACAGTTAGTTCACAGTCAGTTCACAGTCAGTTCACAGTCAGTACCTCGTTCAGAGTCTGGTTACCTACATGTATTTCAACATTCACAGGTGGGAGTGGAGCCTTTCCAAAATCTATTCTCATGACATGACACTTACTGGCATTCAACATCATGTTATTTGTACGACACCATGTGCTTAGTTCTCGCAGGCTGCTTTGCACTTCACTAGCCGCACCCCGTGTCTTCGCCTCAGCTAATGTCATGTCATCAACATACTTCCAATGCTCCAATCTAGACGATGCTAAATAGTCCGGGTTATAATTGAGCGAGGTGCCACCTGGAGAGGTAGAAATTCTACCGTTACGTTTGCTATACAAACGTAACGCAGGCAAATAATATTCATGTGGGAGCGAGCCAAGCTAGCGAGTAAAAATTTCGGACTTTTTTTCTAATGCTGAAGTCCTTGAGTAGTGCATTATTTACAGCAATGTAATAAAAATGACAACAGCAAATTCATTTCGGGGGAATGTTGAATAATCTTTTAATTTGTACATTAACCCTGTCGTTTTCTTTAGGATTAAACAGATATATAACATATTTTATGCGATCTGCTTGATTTCATTATATATACTGTAAAAGTGAGCGAGTTATGGGAACATTTACAGAAAATATTGCCCTTACTTGGTGTAAATTATGGACACATTCTAGCGAGCGGAATGAGAAATCGTTTGCTGGAGAGGGCATCGTGCCCCTCTTGCCTCCAGCTCCGCTGCCTTACAGTATTGTAGTAGTAATATGGGTACTTGTTACTACATAAAGCCGCACCGATTCTTTGAAGCTAGATAAGGCTCTTTTTGTAAAAAAAAAAAAAACTGTTGGAAACTTAAGAGAAGAGGAAAATGGCACATATTAGATAGTAAAAGGGGCAGTTATCAGAATTAAAGAGGGTGCACTTATCAGAAGTAAAGATGTGGCATTTATCAGAAGTAAAGATGGGGCACTTATCAGAAGTAAAGAAAGAGCACTTATCAGAAGGAGAAAATGGGCACTTATTAGAAGGGAAAAGGGGCACCTATCAGAAGTAAATATGCACTTATCAAAGGAGAAAAGGGCATATATCAGAGAGATAAAAGGGGGCAATTTTTAGACTCGAAAAGGGGCACTTATCAGAAGGAGAAAAGAATACTTAGATAAGAGATGAGGTGCCCTTTTCTCCTGAAAAGGGGCACTTTTCAGAAGGAGGAAAGGGCAGTTATTAGAGAGATAAGATGGCAATTATCTGATTTGAAAAGGGGCACTTATCAGAAGGAGAAAGGGCACTTATCAGAAGGGGAAAGGGCACTTATTAGAAAGGAAAAGGGGCACTTTTAGTAGTAAAAAAAGGCACTTATCAGAGAAAAAGGGGATTTCTTCAGAAATCAAAAGGGCACTTTTGGGGTACTTGAAAAAGTGGGGGCAATGTGCCACCTCCCCCCCCCCCCCCCCCCCCCCTGCGCGCTCCCCCTGACTGCCATGCGAGGTTTATGAAAGGGGTAGCCATACCCATACAGATTTGTAGTGTTGGAACTTGCCTTTTAGAGCATCTTGAAACTTAGAAGCAAATTACAGCATATTTAAAATTATCATTTGCAAAAAGTTAAAAATACCTTCAAAATAAGATATCAACCAGTTTCTACATTGTTATATTACTTTAAGCTAACTTTATAGATATGCGAGGGAGTGTAGTGCCGTGATATTGAACTGTTGCATTCAAGAGTAGTATCAAGCACACATGCAAATCGAAGCCTACTAGAAAATTTTGATCTACGTAAGAGTGTATAAAGGCCAACCCAGTAGCATAGCCATATTTTCAGCTGGGGGTGGTGGGGGGGGGGGGGGGGGAGGGGGGTGGGCGCCACCCCAAATGTACCGACAGAGATCCAGCTCCTGTCGCACTCCTGTCGCACTCCTGTCGCACATTGTTTAAATGATGGTGGTCTTTATATGCGATCTTTGTAGTTTCCAAATAGTGCGAGAAATCGAAGCAAAAGTAAAAACTCAGACACTTTAATACAGTTTGAAGGAAATGTAATTTTCTTTGTAAAATATTCTAGTTAAAATATACAAATTACAAGTAGAACACCTCGCTACCCGAAAGGTGGGTGGTACATGATTTTTTTGTAATTTCAAAATTCCTTAGCCAAAACTCCACCTCGTTAGCACATGATTACAGTTATGACCCCCCCCCCCCCCCCCCCCCCCCCCATAATTTCCCTGAATCCGCCCAGGCCTGTGGATCCATGGATGGTCCCAAACAGCAGCCCTAATGTCGTGTTGTGGTCCCTATTCATTCACCAAACAGCAGTATCAATTACGAGTCAGTGCAACTTCAATTGCAGGTTCATGTAGTTTTATATATTTACAGCATTATACAAGGAATATAGTCTTGTAAATATATCGAGAAGAAGTCGAGCATGACTGCTCTCTTTAATGGTCAGTCTTGATCTCCTTTCTATATCTATCTGTGGTTCTTCTCTTATACATGTATATCAAAAGTACTAGGCATAGATACGTATAGAAGTATGGGGGTGTGGCCTATTGGGTCAGCAATGCAATGTGGCAAGATTTGGGAGTAGACAGCGTAGGGGGCTGGTATATCTGGAAATGTTTACATTAGTCAGGAATTGGTCTGGGCGGAAGGGATAGGGGGAGATTATAAAAAGTTGGTCTGGGGGATGGGGATTGAAGATAACATCACTATGGGAACGTGGTAACAAGGGTTCTGATTGTAGGTGATAAGAACATGAAAGGGGGAAGGGGCTTGTAGAGACTACTACTACACAACACTAATGGGGCCACCCAAAAGAGGGAAAATGAAGAATTGGTATCATCTCTTAAAAATGTATTGAAAATGAATTGGTGATGAATTATCAGTTTATCCCTAGAAAATATACATAAATGTGACTTGGTGAAGAGTTCCCGTGACTTGGTGAAGAATAAAGTATACCAGTTTAACCATAGGAAATGTACATGACGGTGACTTGGTGATGAGTTCCTGTGATTTGGTTAAAAATTGATATAAACACGATAAAAACTACTTTCGAAAAATAAACTCAAGACAATTTCAGTAGCCCTGTCTATCACCTTTAGAAATGTGCGAACATTACAATGGCGTATTACGTAATCCGAACAAGATTTCTATGGGCACTACAATAAGCCTTTGAAATTGCCCTTGAGTTTATTTTTCGAAAGTAGTTTTTATCGTGTTTATACCAGTTTAACCATAGAAAATCGACATGGCGGAGATTTGGTGATAGGTTCCTGTTACTTCGTGAATAATTCGTCGTCTTCACCACGAACCTTCCTCTTTAGCCAAATTTGTAATTTTTTTCATTTTTCATTTTTTTTCATTTTTCATATGTACTCATGGTTATCTTGCATCTGTGCAAGTTTCAGAATCTGAAAATGCGTGGTTACGTAATAATGACAACACTGCAAAGCGTCCTCTCATCAGTAAATGAGATTTATCTGCACCACGAAGCGTCCTCTCTTGAATGCGCGCATAGTCTATACACGCGCGCTCCGTACATTAGCACGTGGTGAAGGATCTGTTGGAATTTCTGTTATGTTCTAAGATGTGATTAGCTTGTTTATTCAAAATAGATTGACTGTAATGAGAAAACAAAACCCGTTTTCATGTGTTCATTCATTTCAACAATAAATAATTCAAATTTATTCCACTGCCTTCCTAAAATAATGTCTCCTACAAACATTAAGGTAACAGTGTTCCTATCGCTTAACTTCTTATGATTGTGGACTGGAGGTTTGAAATAACACTTAGATCTCTGTGTTTCCTTTGTATCATTAATATTTTGAATTGGAAAATAAATTATGAATTCAAATACTTTTTATTTATTTTTTAAAAATTTTATTTGCTCAATGCAACGATGTAAGTCTAGTGAAGTGACACTTATGTGCCTTTGTTGTCATGTCAGAAATATTGGTTTTCACTTTAAAAAAATATAAAATAATCATATAAAAAAATATCGAAAGGAATTTCATAGATTGCTGAAACAAAAAAAAACAAAAAATTGATAATATGAAGAAAAGTGGATTTGTTTGATCATAATATGAGGGCCCCAATAACAAGCATGAATTGAGAATGACTGAAAACTGTGATGTTGTTAAGAAAAGCAAATTCTCATTAACAAAGGTATGAGTCAAGGAAGATGGTCTCAAGAAAAGGTTCTCACACGAGAAATTAAATAATTAGAAAAGGCCTTTGTCACAATGAGAAAAATGGGTGAGGAATCAAGGTCGGAATTTTCAATTAAAAGAAATAGTCAAACATCTAAGAAATTTTCATATTAATATAACATTGAAGGGGGGGGGGGGTACTTTTTACGTAGTTTTGAATATTTGAAAACACATATATTTGCGATTCTTTAGCAAGATGGAGAAGAGCCAAATGCCTGTTAAGAATGATTGCGTAATTCCAGCGCAAACTATTTCCATCAGACATGCCCTTTCTGAAATATCCCCCTAAAAACACATCTTTAAACGTGCGTGCATATGGGCACAGAATAGAATTCTCGAGCGCTATAGGTAAACAAGGAGTAGGGAGTAATAAGCGAATATAAAAAAAAAAAATAATAATGAAATAATAACATTAAATGTTAATATCAATAGTAGTAGTAGTAATATTGGTACAGAATAGAATTCTTGAGCGCTATAGGCCTATAGGTCAACAAGGAGTAGGGTGTAGTTAGCAAAAATAAAAAAAGATAAATAATAAAATAATAATAAATGATAATAATAATAGTAGTAGTAGCAATAATAACAAACATAACATAAATAAATACTTAAATAATAGGGCTAACAAAAAGGGTCCATATGTCCCGAAATTATTTTGGTTTTGACATTCATTTTGTTGAAAATCAAGGGAGATCAGTTTAATCAGCAAAATGCGGCTGTGCAATTTATCTCTTATTACATACACGAAATGCCTTCTCTGTAATATTACAGTATTAGGCCAATTAAAGCCAGATAAATTTTTTTCTGAATGATTGAAAATTGTATATTTAGTGCAAATAAATTAATATTGGTTACATTCATTTAGTAAAGAAAAAAAACCGGTAAAAAAACACCTAATAATGGTATTCAAACAACTTAAAACTAAGTTAATCAGAAATATACATTCAGCTAGCAATTCCTTTGAATTTGTACACGTTCTGATGGGGCGCAAATGAGAGCGGACCATAGAGTTACGTATATAACTCTATGGAGCGGACGGTTCGTGGTGAAATATCTCAGCATGTTTGCGCATTTCATCTTTTCCACGAACCGTCCTCTCTGTTTGTAAGTCAGTATAGAGACAAAAGTACTTCATGAATATGGAAGAATTGATGCTGAGTAAGAACAAATGTATCATGGAATACTCTAATCACATTGGTTATATTCATCATCCCCCCAAAACTGTTTGAAAACTCGAATTAGAACATCCATGTCTGTAAATCACAATTTCCCAAAAGAGTTTCTTCCGCTTCCATTCAATTTGTACACTGTCGGGTTGCGCGCAAGGAGACCGGACGGTTCGTGGTGAAATAGCGAAGCGCGATCGCGCATTTCATCTTTTTCACGAACCGTCCTCTCTGTTTGTAAGTCATTAGAAACAAAAGTATTCCATGGAAATGGAAGAATCGATGCTGAGTGAGAACAAATATGACATGGAATACTCTAATCACATTGGTTATATTTATCATCCCCAAAAACTTTTAGAAAACTCGAATTAGAACATCGATGTCTGTAAATCACGATTTCCCAAAAGAGTTTCTTCCGCTTTCATTCAATTTGTACACTGTCGGGTTGCGCGCAAGGAGACCGGACGGTTCGTGGTGAAATAGCGAAGCGCGTTCGCGCATTTCATCTTTTCCACGAACCGTCCTCTCTGTTTACAAACCAATTGTAGCTAAAATACCCCATCCCAGAAAATACGATACATACTGTATAAAACTTTAAAACCTATGCTTTCAGGCATTCCCATTTATTTCAAATATCATCTACTTTAAGATGCAGAAATCTCCGTTGCTAAAAGTCCTTTCCTTTAAACGCGTTTTCTGCAAAACTGAGTTTCGCCTCGAAACGCGCAGAGAGGACGGTTCGTGATGCGGGCGACGAATTAATCAAAACATTACATTTTAAAGGAAAATTTGCTAATAGAAACCACCTTAGCATAGGAATGTAAATGTAAATATGACTAAATGAAGAGTTCCCTTCTCAGAAAGCGGGGGGGGGGGGGGGGGGGGGGGCAGATTTTATAAAGAAACACACTCCCACACGTATTATTATGCTAAACGCCGCTACGACTGAGGTGGGGCCCCTCAGAGTGTCCCCCCCCCCCCCCCCCCGCAAGAATGGAACAATTCCGGCGAGCCAGGTTCCCATGACTTGGTGAATAATTAATCCCAATTTATCAATGGAATTAGTATAACATAAGACAGTGACTTGGTTCAAAAAAAGTTTATCCATAGAAAATGGACATGACGGTCACTTGGTGAAGAGTTCCAATGGGTTGGTGACGACGTAATGATTAATAATAATAATAATAAATAATAATAATAATAATAACAACAACAATAGTACTATTAATGATACTACTACTACTACTACTACTAATAATAATACTAATGATAATAATGATAATAACAATGGTGATAATAATTTAAAAACACAATAGTCCGTTCTTGTATAGCACATAATTATCACGTTATGATATAATGTCCCTATATATGAGCTTGTTTATTATTACCATTATTAATGATTTGGCGTCACCTGTGCCTGCATGGGAAGGGAAAAGCGAACTCAATCACTGTTACCCTCTGGTCTCTTCTCCCTCTTTTGGGTGGCCCCATTAGTGTTGTGTAGTAGTAGTCTCTACAAGCCCCTTCCCCCTTTCATGTTCTTATCACCTACAATCAGAACCCTTGTTACCACGTTCTCATAGTGATGTTATCTTCAATCCCCATCCCCCAGACCAACTTTTTATAATCTCCCCCCATTGCGTACACAACTCATACGTAAATGGAGCTATTATGTGTATATGTAGCAGGCAATCCGGCACTCTTTAAATTGGCAATTCCACGCACGAGTGAATTTACTTGGTGACCTTCTTCAGTTCACGCCAATATATTTATTTCGCCGTAGAGGGCAGTCTTCATTTATTCAATTATTCAATTACCAAAAGCAAAAACAAAAAAACAGAAAAACAGAATCAGAAAACGGGTGTTCAATTTTCAGTTTGCAAAAACGGAAAAATGGAAAAACAAAATCGGAAAAGGTGTTTAATTTTCTTAATTTAAAAAAAAAAAAAAAAAAACAGAAATATAAATCAAAAAAAGGTGATAAATTTCTCATTTTTGCAGGAAAAAAATGGAAAACAATTCTTTTAAAAACAGTAAAACATAAAAAACAATTAGTTTATTCATATTTTCGTTTTCCAATTTTTCTACCTAAAAAAAAATATTAACACAAGACCGTTTTTCTGTTCGTAAAACCAAAAATTGAAACGGTTTTTTAGTCAATATTCTGTTTTTCCTTTTTCCGTTTTGGGATAGGAAAAACGAATTATCTCTATGCACCTTGATTACACCCCCCTGATCGTACTATCACTCTCATCCTCTCTCTATTGATTCCCCAGATCCCACGGTGTACAGTACATGTATGTTACAAATTAATCTCTTATTCAAAGGAATTTCACAGATGCACCGCGCGCGCCTCTTGGGACCATAGACAAATTAAATAGTATAGACGAAAAGGTAGCACGCGCGGATTTGCCTCATTTGCATATAAGTTACAGCGTCACCATTCAATCAAAGCGTATTTAAGCGTATTTAGGCTCCGCCCCCCGAGAGACATTTCATATCTCCCGAAGCCCCCATTAGCATAAATATCCGATTTCACTTCATGCATTATTTATTTTTGCTTTGCGTATCCCGACAATATTCAGCTCTGATTGGACCTTACCTCATGAATTATCCAAAAGAATTAATCGACAACAAATATGACCTTTTTCGTCACTTCCGCTGTGTGTAAAGTCAATGTAATGACGTCACCCGCACGAAGTGTGAATTTCTTGTGAAAAGTTTACCGGTGAGTACAACTATAATTACGTTTAAATTTCATAAATAGAATAACATTCATATGAATTACTACCAATGTGAGGGATCTCCTGGAATTTCTGTACATTTTGAAAATATTTGAAAGTACTGTATGCTATAAAATATGTGGGCTATCTGTTGTCAAACTTTCATTACATTTTCTATCGTTTTGAGCTTATGTTTCAGCTCGAATGCCATTACCACCCCTGCCACTCTTGACAGCTTACCGGGAGTTTCGGGCGGGACCGTGTCATAAAATCAAATAGGGGGGTCTACATTAACAGACAATTTCATCCCCATCAATTTCAATGACAGTGATCCAAACCAACTGTTGGAACAAATAATTTCAAAACTTAGTCGGAAAAATATCTAGTATGACTCTAATGTGACATTAACATTAACTAGGACCAGGTGGCTTGTCGAGATCAATTCAGTTTTTCAAGTCTGGTGTGAAGATTTCAGCAGTTCACAAGTTCCATGATTTTGATTTTATGTCTAAGTTAGAGTAGAATGTAACTTAGACCTATCGTAGATTTGCATTTCAAATTTAGTTGATTAGGCCAAACTTCTTTGACAAATCGGTTATCTAAGTTAGATGTAGACATAGAGTCTAGATCTAGTTAAGCTAGATCTGAAAGTTAGACCTAACATTAACAAGTTAGTCTAGAATAGATGTAGGCCTAGATCTAGACCTCTGTACCTAAGTTAGATCTAACTTACACAAAGATCCAATTGTTAGATCTACTGATGATTTTTTTTTTTTTTTTGTAGGGCCTTATATTATTGGTTATTTATTTATATATATTTTTTGGGGGGGAGGGGGGGGGGGGCATGCGAGGCCTATCCAGTCATTGACGTAGGCCTAGGTCTTGTCTTGGCAAGGCCTATGTTGTCTTGGCAAGTCCTAGAATCTACATAGACTAGAGTCTAGATCTAGATCTGATCTAGAGTCTAGACTCCTACTCGGTGGTCAAGTCTAGATTTTCTAGATCTAGATCTAGATCTAGTCTAACGTACATGTAGATCTAATCGTAACAGTTAGACATAGTCCTAGACACTAGAGTCTAGGGCAAAGCTAGCCTAATGGAAGAAAGCCTGGTCAGTGATTGAATTATGAATGGGGGGGGGGGGGGGGGGTCCTGGGCCCTCTTGCATAAAAAGTTGCGATTAATCGCAACTCAAAAAATTAAACGCAAGTCCCAAATACGCGATCCTGATTGGTTGAAAATCGAGTTGCGTTTAATTTTCTGAGTTGCGTTTAATTGCAACTTTTTATGCAAGAGGGCCCTGGTCTAGTTAGTCTTTACTCTAGTTCTGCCCGATTCAACTCATTGTAATGTTAAAATGATATTAGATTAGAATTAAAAGAATAAACCTCTATAGCGTTGTTAACCTTTAGCCAATGAAACTAAAAGTTAATGTTTGATTGAATTTGAAAACGAACTTTAAGTTTAAGAGAAGTCAGGGCATGCATATTTTGTTGTTGATTTTTTTACTTAGTGTAGCAGGCAAGGAAATCAAAATCAAATGGGCTAGTCATTTTCATTTTTAGGCAAGACCAAAAAAATTGTTGAAAGGTAATAAAGAGTATCACTATCAATTATCTTTTTCTTTTTCTTTTTTTTTCAGATGGACATGAAAGGAAGAATATGCAGACCTACCAAGTGTTTTGTTCTACATGTATCTACCCATCAACGCATGACTGAACGTAATACTACCACTAACTATTGGAGATGACGGATGAAATGCAGTGTAAATCTACTAGGATGCCACTTTATTTTCATTTCCCTGATTGCATGACAGGTATGGTAGTTCTAGATCTAGAGCTCTAATCTTGGAAATCAATTAAAGTGGCAGCTCCATGGTTATTTCAATGGGAATGTTAAGATCCAGTTGAGGAGTTACAGATTTTAAAGATGGAATGATAGATTGAGCTAATAGTTATAGTATCAAGGATAGATGTATATTATCCGAAGTGTATAATAAATATAAGAGGGTTTTATGGGATCTAAAATGTGTTGTCAAGTGAATACATTATGTTAGTTCCTTTGAGAGTGTTCTTCAACCCTTTTCAATAATACGTGTACGCACACAGTAGCAAGTAGCATATCAAATGAAAAAAAAATTATGTATACCCAGACGTTGTAATTCCGGACAGGTCATTTTTAAACAGTAAATCGAACAACTTTTCATGCAAATTGTCACAAATCTTTTACAGGATAGGTTGAAAATCATGTGAATTGCAAATATATACTGGTTTTAGTGTTCCTTGATGCATGATTTTCGTAAAATCTGACGGCAAAATTGACAGGCTAATTTTTGTTATGTGTCCGGAAATGCAACCCCCCACCCCCCATCCTACTTAAATTTATTTTGAAATATTTCTCAAGACATTACAATTTCAGATAGAATCTGTGAAAGGAATCTATGTCTTACTTGTATTCTCTTTGAGAATCAATGAGGCCAGCATGAATGGAGTATAAATACTTATTATATGATGTATGAACTATTTTATTTTTCCAGGATGATGCTTCTCTTCTTCAGTAACAATAGATGCTGAAGCGAAGGCATATCCCACTTTGAGTAAAGACAATTCAGAGAGGAAGAAAGAACTACATGTACCGACTTGCTGAAGTTAAGAGAGGTAGGCTCAGCTGTATGAATAAGTTTCTTTGTATACACTCACACAACTGAGGTACTAAAGGATGTCCTTGGCTCATTCACAAAGATAGATTTTGTAAAGGGGGGGGGGGGCACAAATCCCAGAAGAAGAAAAAAAAAAAAATGGTTGTCAGATTTTTTGGGTCTAGTTTTCCTGCAAAATTCTCTGACAAGCCAAAAAAGAAAGAAAGAAAGAAGCTTATTAGTTCAAAGGGGAGGGGGGCACAATTTTAAAAAGAGAGGCCACAATGTACACTGCTCTTTGAAAAGGGAGGAGGCCACAAGTGCCCCCCCCCCCCAATCAGCCACCATGTTCAATGATTTGCATATCATGTGATATTGATTTCAACGTGATTAATTCCATTCTTTTCTCATTTCATTCAACAGACATGCATGGAGTTCAACTTGACCTCTTCAGCTTTGATGGCGGCTACAACAGATCAAATCCTTCGTATGACAATCCGGAGAGTCTGAAATTATTGTAACAAGCACATTTAAGGGAAAAGGATACTGCATCTAAAGCTTTTCACATGTGGCACCTTCACCAGCCCCTCCATATGTCACTTTATAAATTCTAATACAGCCAATTTTTTTCATGTAGATGTATTAAGCTCATTAGGCCTTTTAAGTTGAGGATTTCCTTTTCGAGATGGCCTAGGGACATTGCCTGGCCCCTAATTTTTTTATAATAATAATAATAATGATAAAAATAATAGAACAGTTCTTATATTGCGTATAATACCTTTGAAAAAGGTCTCAATGCACTGAGGAAAGGGTGAGAAAGAGAAACAAGTAGGAAACCTGCCGGAAATGTTATAATTATATTAATCAATTGAATGAGTATGTTTTTAGTACAGATTTGAATTGCCCTACTTTATTAGCTTGTCTTACATTACTGAAGTGATTGCCAGGCCCATTGAGGTTATGCTTTGATCCATTGTGCATCTCAATAAATTTAAAAAAATAATTAATCCAATGAACTGATCTTATATCTGATAATTGAAATTATTATTTTGAGAAAGTCTGTACTATCAAATACTGTTTATACAATATAAAACTATTTAAATGTCAAAAACAATCAATATTGAGAAATTGAAAAAAACAGGTTAGTTCATCTAGAGAGCCTTACATGTATGTAGAGAAAATTAACATAACCATCTTTCATTTTCAAGTCAAATAATTATGCCCTTGGTATGTTTGGATCAAATTTCAACCAACAATCTTTAGGACTCTGAAATGTACATTAGTTGGACATTGTTTCACTGGAGACTTTGTGGTTTTGGAGTTGGGGCGCTAGTGTAGCTGGGGGGGGGGGGGCAGAGGGGCAGACTGCCACCTGACAACTTTTGACCAAAAAAAAAAAAAGGTTATCGGGTTCATGAAAAATTCTCCCGAGCGACTTTTGGAGGGCTTGCAACAAGAAAAAAATACGAATCTCCCTCCAAGCAGTTCCCCAAAGTTGACAGCCCTGCATTTGTGTGCCCCCCTTAGAAAATCCTGCGTACTGCACTGAGTTAGTGTAAATTTGTTATGAAAAATCCTGATGATTTCATCAGGATTTTCAAGTATTCTATGTTGCATAAGTCATCATTTTATAAACTCCCCGAGTTATAGCAGGAACCTATAATGTGTTCAAAAATTCCAAATAAATCAACAAATGCAATAAGATTTAAAGATGTAATACTTCCATGTAGCAGGTGAGGTCATTTGATTTTAATAATTCTTTGTTAGAAATATAAAGTATATGTTTGAAGTTTTCGTGTAGGGCATCATATGAGTTATTTCTATAAAAGTTTAGAATAATACTTATAGGGCCCTTTGATATTAGTAGAACGAATACATTATAAATATACGTTGTGTTAAAAATAGTGGATGATGGAATACACAATTGAAAAAATGACATAGATGCAAGAAAAAGATGCAAAAAACAAAGTAAAACACAGTGGCAGATCCAGGGGGGGGGGGCGGGCCCCCTCCCCTGGGACCAAAAAGGGGCCCCAAATATCCTGAGGACTCTTTTTTTTTTTTTTTTCTTTTGCTTGTCAGAGATTTTTTTAGTTAAAAAGGGGCCCAAAAGTGCTGAGGACCTTTTTTTTTTTTTTTTTTTTTTTTTTTGCTTGTCAGAAAATTTTGTGAATATTGGGCCCCCTCCCTTAAGAAATGCTGCATCCGCCACTGGTAAAACAATCGGTTTATGATCGAAGATAACATGTAGAGAAATAATCAAGCAGAAGGTGAGCAAATCTGTTTTAGATCGACTGGGCATCATAATTGCAGATTTCATCACATAAACTGTAAACATGGTAAATTACATTATTGTGAGAAGCTATGTAATTAAAATTGGTTTTATGAACATTCAACTAGCAGTAATCCAATAGTACGTTATTTCTTTTCTTTTTCTTCTTTTTTTTCAATGAATCAAATCTAACTGCAGATAGAGTGATGAAACAGGACGTGGGGGAGAAATAGAGTGTGAGAGAGAAAGAGAGAGAGAGAGAGAGAGTTAAGAGATAATGAGAGAGATAACTTGTGAGATGATGATATGATGAGAAAGGCAACGATGTGAGATAGTGAGAGAGATGGGAAGAAAGAGGAATGCCGCATGAATTAGTGATTCTTTTTGAGAGGGGGGGGGGGGGAGAGAGAGAGAGAGAGAGAGAGAGAGAGAACTGGTAAGTCTGGCCCTAGGGGTGGGGCCGGGAGTTCAATTCCAAGTTTGCTATAAAAAAAACAACAACAACAACAAAGAAAAATAATTTTTTAATTACTGTCAGAAGTTCCCACTTATGGGTTCGTTTCTTGTGACACAGCTTAACCAAGTTTGATTTCATATTTATTTTTCAACAGTGAATTGAAGTACGGCACGTAGCTTCTCACTGTTTATCATTTCAATTGTATTGTTGATTACTATAATTATATTAAAAATGGAAGGCACTGATTCGCCAATGCTGGTAAGTCGTCAAAATCCATATCATGAATACATTAACATACATGAATAAATTAAGTGTACTTGACCTCTCTCAATGCGCATGCTCGACGCTGACCCGCGTTTTTGTTTTTGTGGCGTGAAGAGCATCTTAAGAAATGAATAATTCATAGTACGTTAATGGGGGCTTCGGGCGCGTTCAAATCGTGTTCAAATGTCTCTGACAAAATGGCAGAGCTTTAGGGGCCTGCTTGGGACCAAGCCAAAACCACAAAAGCAAAACAAAACACAATTGATGTTTTAATAGTCTGCTAATTCAGACTTCTAAAAACGTACTTTGTGCAATGAGATTCTGGAATTCATTAAATCAATCGTTAGGCCCATCGTCCTCCAGTGTAAGTTTTAACACAACCAATTATTTGCCGTTTGTCAATGAATTTGCCAAAAAGGTTATTAAGAATGAGAAATTTTTGCTTTTCAAATTTCGAGAGAAAATTAGCGTTTAACACTGGACCCATTATAGAATCTAGAAGTCTCGTCATCGAATCTAGATACTTTCCTCACAACGCTGGGTAAACTAAACAAACATCACTCTGCCTTTCTTGAGAATCGCTGTCTGTAAGTGCACACATCCGGGGCATGCAAGGAAGAGAGATAGAGAGAGACCGCATGCGCGAGTGCTGCTTCTACATGTAACGTTTGCTCTTAATCTTAATTCTGTGGGTATGAGGTCCGATAAAATGGAAAGGCTCCTTCAAGGGAGCCTTTGATTTAGGGCTATAAAAGTGAATAATAGAAGCTCAATAGGCCAGGGCCTAGGGCTTGATTTAGTTAGGCGGGGAGGGGGGGGGGGGGGGGTGTCATCATTCGCCTTTTCATTTTGTGTGTCTTGTGAATGAAATGAAATAATAAAAATCTTGCCACTCTGTTTTGATTTTCATGTACGTTATATCATTGTTATACAGTACATATATTCCTTTTCCAAAGCTCTCGCAAGTTTTACCCCCATGCAATCATGGAATTTCCCACCAGTATAATTCCAGACGGTGGAGTTCATTTCCCCCAAAGCTAAGGGATCAGATAACTACGATGAAAGTGTATCAACATTAATGTAGAATTAAAATTGAAGTGAGTAAGCATTATGTAATAAGACCTATTTGATTTCATTTACTTGAAAAATGAATTAAATTTCTACATTCAATCATAGTTTGGTGATAAATATTATGCACAATCATTTTAATCCCAACTCCCAAGCTGCTTAACCCCATATAAGAAATAAAATAATCCACACTGCATACCTATGCAAACTTGTGGTTTAGTGCGTAACTGCATGGGTTCACGAAATAATGTAGATCGTGAGAAACAACTTGCAGGATCGAGAAGTCTTGTCTTCTAAACCTTTCAAATTTAGATAGACATAATTGTATTAGAAGCATGTTTTCGATTTTAGGTAGATATTTCATTAAGAAATATGAGGAAGCAACACAGATGCCAAAACTGGATTCTTCATTCACGTGAATAAAATCACGTATAAAAAATGAATGATGAAGCAAGTTATAAATGACAAGAAACAAAGCCTAGCATGCCGTTTAGACCCCCCCCCCCCCACCCTCACCCTGTTTAGCTGCATGGTGCAAGATTATCATTTGTTGTGTTTATACACAAATTCAGAAATTGAGATGAAGAGAGAGAGAGAGAGAGAGGGAGGGTACGAGATGAGAAAGAATTAGGGGGGGGGGGGGGGGTCTCTCTTATTTTACTGTACACTGAATCATGCATGTGATTCCCAAATCACGGGTTTTTCCAAACCCGGGTTTGACTCGAAAATTTCGGGCGGGGACCGGGTACCCGAACGGGAATTCCCTACAACAGAAAATACTGTATGTAGTGATGGGAGTCAACAGTCAAGGTAAAATTGCTAAACTAAAATGCAGCATAGAGGACAGTTATTGAATCCAAATTGATAAAACAATGCTTTTCCCGAGAGAAATAACATTTCGGAATAAAAATAAAACATTAAGAAATACAGACAAAGGTCTCTCTGTTAGCTAAAATTGAGGGCTGAAAGAGGAAATCAAGCTTCATGGTAGGTATCCTGCACGTTCAGAAATGAAGTCCGAATGTGAGTCACCTGTGCCCTAGACCGTAATACACACAGACGAGGGTCGAATATAACTAATGTGATCGGATCAAAGTAAGCTTGTAAACAACTAAAAATACCACGTAAGCGACAACAAAAATACAAAATTACCGTAAAATAATTCTTTCCTTTGGCAAAAAACAGTATGGGTATCCATAATATTTCATAGAAAAAAAAGATGTTGGAGGATTGCGAGTGCACTTCATATCGAGATTAGGCGGCCATATTTGACATTATTCTGCTCAGCAAGACCGCAGATGGCAGCAGAGAGGAAAATAAATGTGGGCACTAGATCAGGTGATCGGCCACAACTGTTCCTCTCTGCTGCCATCTGCGGTCTTGCTAAGCAGAACAATGTCAAATATGGCTGCCTAATCTCGATATAAAGTGCACTCGCAATCCTCCAACATCTTTTTTTCTATGAGAATGTAAATGAGCTTGTTTACATGAGCATGTAAACAAGCATAATTATTCCGTGTTATCGTATAGAGGCCAACGTGTCTACTAAAAACAAAGTGAGGGTTCTGCGGCCCCTGATTTAATTGAAGTTTTTTAAAAAAATAATTTTGTTGACAATTTTAGTCCATATTCTAATGCTAATTTTAACTTCATTATTCATTATTAACATGCTCATAACATCATTGTAACCAATGCCCTTTTTTTTCGTCAGAACTAGGCCCGTTTTGAAAGGCCATTTTCGGTAGTCGTTTACACGGACATTTTTTTGGACGAGTAATCGACTACTCGGTATAATGATTTTGCCAATAAACCAGGCCGACTGCTCCGGCCCTGAAGCCCGCAACCTTCTTAGGCCGGAGCACCAGCGTAAAGCCATGAAACCAGTCCCAAACAGCCTGTGCAACAACCGTAACTAATGTCCGATTTCCGTATCAAAATGTTAGAATTAAACAAGTTTAAAACGATCAGTGTTGGTTATAAGATTCAGAGCAATGCAATTTATCTCCTCCTACCTACTTTCGTGAAGACCAAATTAAAATCAAGGTAAAATAAAGCGAAATAGATCGTCATTTCCTACCCCCTTTTCATCACAGTCGTAATCATGATATTGCAGTTGTTTACCAGTCGCCAAGAGGTGACGCTCGTACCCGGAAGTACAGTTGGGTTCGGAGCGTTTTAGTACACGAAATCCCATTCATCTTTCTCCGTATTGAAATTTTGCACATTCTGAGCGCGTGCGATCGACATCAAATCCAATGCCTTCGTCAAATCGACATGGGCATGCCCGTGCATGACCCGTCGGTAACGAACAAGCGCGCGTTAGCAAGTAAGAAGTATTTCAGTGTCGTTTTGTTTACATCTATTACTATCTTGAAAATATTCTGTGCTGATACGCGTCCTTTCATTTTTCGCAAAAACTTGATAGGAGCTCGCTTGCACGGTATACGGTGTACATCGCGGTGACCGATGTGTGTGCGGCTGGCTCACACACCCGCTTATAACTGCAGCTTCCGATGTAGCGGAAGCATACACAGCCAGTCTTTGTTTTTATTGCTCGATCCTCGAGATTTTAGCTACCGAAAAGAAACACTCTGATGTGAATTTTATTGATTCAAATGACATTAAGATATCTTAGATCTAACAACTATAAAAGTGATAAATTTCTATATTTTATTCTGAATTAGAGGTTTTTGGGGGTTATTCACAAGTTTCAACTACATGTATGTTACCGAGTAGTCGATGGAAATTTCATTAGTCGTGTAGTGACCCTATCGGGCGAGTACTCGAAACGGGCTTAGTCAGAACATTGTATTACGAACTACAATTCTTGACCTATATCAGGCTATCTGAATGCATAACCTATATGCCAATATCATGACGGAAGGCTATATTCTACTTATTTTTAAAATAAATTTTCAGTTTTGTTCAGCTAAATATAATCTTGTTTCAGAATTTTTCTGCTTTATTGTTTGAGTTTGAGTTTTTACTTGTTTGATTTTATCCATAGAGTTACTTTAACTCAGTGATTTTATCCCTCTTATAATAAGAGTTCAGCCTCTAAAATCTCTCAGGTCCATCCCATCATATCTTGTATTGTGAATAATCTGCGTTGTAAAACAAAAACGAAGTCTTTTAAGGTCATATATTTTTGTGAAAAGGAGCTTGAAGAAAATGTGGCGTATTCATGCATTCCTTGCCTCGGCATTTTTTTCTTTCTGTTTTTACTGAAAATAAATTGTCAACAAAACAACATTATCAAAAATAATTCAAACAAAATAAAGATCAACATAATTTACAGAATCACAAATATAGGAAGAAGAAGAAGAGAGGAAAGGAGCAGAATATACAACAATATTACATGAAGTTACAAATCAAATCTCCATTTACAAAAATCTAAATTAAGTTTACCCTTCTTTTTTGCTACATGTTATTCTAACTCTTTACTTTTCTTTATATATACATGAACATGTATGCTGTGAAACCTTGGTAGTTGGGGGATCTACTTTGAAATTTGGAAATATATTTCCAAAAACTCATATCATGTTGTCATCGACATCACATGCAGCAAATTTTTAGGCCTCAGCTAGCTGGCTGTATGATGTGCACATAGGATCCTGTATTGAAGCACTCGGCGATATATTTACAACCCTCCATATTCAGTTTGTACGTAGAGTACTAGCGCGCATATACCTGTGTTGTCTGCATAATATACCTGTGTTGTCTGCATAATTAATTAGGAATAGCTTGCGCGCGCTATCGTACGCGTAGCTACCAGTAGGTTTGATCATGAGCCAGCTTTACGCGTAGCTAGCTAGCTAGCTCATATGCATATGATTGCCCAATGGGATATTCCATATTTTTCAAAAGGGATGTTTTTTAAAAGACAGTAATATTAAGACATCCGTCATATCAACGTCGTACATGTTTTGCAAAATATTTATAAGGGTAATGAAAAATCACACCCTTTACGAACTTGATTTTCAAATAAAATCATACAGATATTATTTCTGAGTTTATTGATAAGATTATTAACCTCTTGCTGCTGACTACATGTGGAACTATGCACCCCTTTACTGCGTGTAGCAAGGTTGCGCGCTGAGCTGAGCTGAGCTCACGTACTTGCCTTCCTATGAGCGCTGTTTCATCTGTGGTTCGAGCCGTGACGTAATCACTGTGCGAGAGTGCACTATAGGGGGCACGGACGCCACGTACTTGCCTTCCTATGAGCGCTGTTTCATCTGTGGTTCGAGCCGTGACGTAATCACTGTGCGAGAGTGCACTATAGGGGGCACGGACGCCCATTCATTTATGTGCCATTTTCATGTCATATTTCTTAGATTTTCTTTTTGACTGCAGTTTTCTTGTTATAATGGTATACTTTTTTTGAAAATATAATATCTTCTTGTAATATTAAAATAAGTCACAACCGACACACAGTTTTTTTTCTTTCTTTCCTAACGTTCTGAATTTGGGCATCACAAGAGAATTTATTCCATTCACGTACGTGTAATAGTGGGCGACACTTTGCCCAGATAATCGGACACAGGTAGGTCAAAATGCCATTATGTAAAAAGCATCACCCTCATATCGAAAATTATTTGATTCATGTAAAAGTACTGGATATTTCTGAGCTATTTCCCACTTTTTCGAGTCCAATGTTAGTAGATATTCGTGAATATATTCATCATTCATTCGCAATAACGGGCAATTCATCGAAGCGCAACGCACCCTCACAGCACGCCGAGAGTGCGGGCTCCGGTCAGAGGCAACCTCTCGTTGACTCGGCTTCCCGGTTTAGCAAAGGAACACGGGAGAATTTTAGCTGTAAAAAATTATTTGTGCAACTAAACAGCTTTTTAAACGAATGACAAAATAACAAAAATCTTTCTAATTAAACTGCTCATGTTTTCATAACCATAGGATCAGCAAAATTACGAATGCAAGTATTTAAGCTGAATTGTTCCCATTCAGTAGATGAATAAACATGAGATTTAGATTACATGTACATTGTACGTGAAAGCATCGAAGTGTGCAGTTTAATGTTTCAACTTTATAGAATGAAATAAAAAGTGAAATAACAAATAATGTTCTTTAGACTGTATTATTGTCAATTGCCTGTTTGTCCTAATCATAAAGCCTGGGGTATGAAGCTAAAAGCAGAATACGAATCTCCTCCAAAGTCCACTGTCTGGAGAACAATGATTACTCCAAAATTTATGAAAATCACTTCAGGAAATTTGCATCAGTTTGCCTGGCTGGCCCAAACTCTCGGCTTCAGCAGTACACCCACGTCGGAACCAAATCTGAGTACTCCCCCTCCTGGCTGTTTTTGACAGTTACAATTTACGGAAAATAACAATATGATTGGGTGACTATATTTCGTTTCGCGCACATTTTAAAAATTGATAGGAAAGTGACATTCGATAAGCAATTTCTTATATTCTACAGTCATTTATTCAAAACAATATATACCAAATAGAAAGCGAAATTTTAGTCTTCAAATAAAAGTCCAAGAAGGAAACTGATTGACAAAGAATTTTAGAGATATCGCGATCTCAAGATTTGATGTTGGATCGCGCATGGAACTGAAAAAAGGGTCATGTAAACAAGGATACCTAATTTCACGCACGTGAGATTGAATCTAATTAATCCAACATAACAATCCTCCAAATGCAAGTTAATTGCATCATTTGCAAGGCAAATTATCATGCAATAATATGGTAGGCCTACTGTACATGACGTTAGACCCTTGTCCGTAGCTTCATATTTTTCGGGAAACCGTTCGCAAAAAGTAGGAAAATTTACCGATTTATCGTATCTTCTTGTTTTATACTCACCCATTTTGAAAGAAAATATCGTATCTGATTATTTTAGGTTCCTCTATCCATTGGTGCTATTGGATTTTCGAAATATTTTCTAGTTTTAGAGATATTTATTATTACCTTGTGCACAATATTTTGTCACACCACCCTGTGCTATGTCTATGCCAGGAATTGCACAGCAATCTTTAAGTCTAAAATCGATCCGAGCTACGTGGCGGAATGACGATAAATTAAAATGCATGGTAGATAAAGTGCAGAATGCCTGATAACATTCGGTAAATGAAATATCATGATTATTGTCGGGTTCGCTTCGATACTGGCCTTTAAAAATCCAGGCACAAGTCCCGACCCTCGATAGCAGGATTGCTGGTGGTTGCAAAGCAATGCCCCGCTATCGAGGGTCGGGACTTGCCGGGGAATTTCTACGCAAATACTGCCCGGCCTGTCGGGGACTTGGCCGGGGATTTCTATGCAAATACTGCCCAGCCTGTCGGGGACTTAGCCGGGGATTTCTGCGCAAATATTGCCCGGCCTGTCGGGGACTTGGCCAGAGATTTCTACTTCAATTTTGCCCGGCCTGTCGGGGACTTGGCGGGGGATTTCCGCGCAAATATTGCCCGACCTGTCGGAGACTTGGCCGGGACTTGGCCGGGACTTGGCCGGGTGATGTAACATCCGAAAACTGCAACTGCGATGCAAGTCCCGGCCATCCCCGGGTACCCAGGGGTCGGGACTACAATTGACAAGTGCATAACTCCACTCACTTCATTCCATCTGCCCCCAGTGGAGCTTTGTAAATCTGTGGCACCCATCCACTGCCACTGGCATCAGTTCTTACATGTATTTCATGTGAGGGATTCTCTCTGATGATGGGGGGAGAATGCATCTTGGATATGACTTATCCACCATTGCAATTCCTCTTTGGCTTTATTCGAAAGTATCATACTTCTGTCAAAATGTCCACTGTTAATTCTCAGTGCCCTGATTTTGCACTTCTCAAGATTCCTATAAAACAGTGGGCCATATTGAACTGCTGGGAAGGTTGAAATCAATAAGCCTATGACATGGGTGACTTGCCTAATTGTGGAGTGAGGTCGGGAGAGCAAATCTCACATTCCATTTGTATTTTTTGAATTTTTTCTGATGGAAGTTTGATTGTCATATCTGTAGTGTTGATAATGAAGCCCAAAAATTGGATTTCTTGTACTGGTCTCAAAACAGACTTACTGGGGTGAACTTTGAAACCCAAATCTGAAAATACTTGCGTGGTATTTTCAGATTTGGGTTTCAAAGTTCACCCCAGTAAGGGCTAAACTGATCACATTTTGTTCTTCAAATTGGCAACAATGATATATTTATTTTAGTGCTACATGGTTCTGATAAGGTGTAATATGTCTTGAAAACAATATATGGTTAGGAATTTATCGAAAAGTTGTAAAAAAATGCCAATTTTGATATAAAAACAATGATTTTGAACCTCTCAAAGTGTTGCCAATTTAAGGATTTTCAACCTTATTCTCGTTTCTAAAATTCTAGCATCAAACGCAATAATGGACATGCAACAAAAAGGACATAGTTTGTACAGCATTTTGTTTGTACTGTCGACCTGCCTAGACATAGTAGGGCGGGGTAAGTTTGGGTCAAATTCTATCTTGTACCCTTTTACTGCTTCAAGAATAACTTGATCAGAGGTAATTTTTTCCCATTCTTGGGAATGCTGCCTCACTCGACCTCCAACAGGCGACGCATCAACAGTTATATCAATGTTTAGAGGTGTGAAATTAGAAAGGAATGCTAAGTTTGAAAGGCTACCTACCGCTTGGGGTATGTTGGCAGCTATTTTCTCTGTGGTGGAGGCTGGTAACGTCCCTGTGACGCTGCTGGCAGTCTCTGTGCTTGTACTGGCCTGCGTCCCCTGGAGGGGCCTGTCTTGTCTAAAAAAGGCCGCGACGGGATGCCCCGGGGGTGTGGTCGGCTGCCAGACGCTGATGACCAGCCGGCTGATTTGTACTGTCGTGAACGAAAAGTCTCATTTGACTTGTATGGGTGATAAGTAGAGCCGGTTCGAGCCCGACTCTTGCCGACTCTTGCCCTGATCAGACGCTCCAGCTGCAGATTCTGACTTCCACTCGCTTTCCCAGGTCTTCCTTTCTTTTCCGGTCTTTAACTCGCTTTCCGGTCATCCCCGAAAATTTAGTAACCTGCGCTGAAGGCTAAATACAGTAATGGAGTAGTCAAAGGTTCATATCAGGTTTGATGAATTCCTTCCGTAGTGCATTCATTTCAAAGTTTGCACTGGCAAGCAGTGCCAAGGCATTTTGCTGGTTTTCACTCATGGCAGCAGACGACAAAGTGTGACCAAAGGCTGTCAATCCCACGGGCGAGAAGCTTCTGCACGCGAGCCAACTTAAGATCTCGGCTTCTGGTGGAGGGAGTTATCCCAAATAACAGGATTAACCTTCGGTGCATCGAGGAAGGGGCAGTTGTTAGGGGGCAAGTATTTAGCTGTTGTCTCTTCCAGCATTTTTTCCTCGAGCTTGTGGGTTAATCATGTAAGACGTACATGTAGAGCTTGCTACATTATCATCAGTGGTGAGCCCACGTCTGCCCGAGCCGCAAACTTCATAGCTAATGCAGGGATGGCGATATCAGGACCAGTGTTCGACTGTTGCTCAGTTTCAAAATCAGGCACCGCCACCAAAGGCTCGCCTCCAGATCCATCATAAGAATCTCCATCATCTCCTGGCTGTGCGCAGGTTGGGTATTCATACTCATAAGAGTCATAGTCAAGGGGTAGCGAACCATCAACTTCCCCTAGCATGCCTAGTTCTGTGGCTGTAGATGGGCCAGGGATAGACCCCTGGGGGTCGTTTCATCAAACCGTCATAACATAACAAGATCAGCGACATCTCGACGCTGTCGCTCAACTTGTCCGCTAACCGTTTCACAAAGCCGTATTTGCGAAGATCAGCGACAACTTCCCTGACAAGTGACTTGTCGGTACTCCAAACATGTCATATCTTTTTAGAACGCCATCACAAGCCAGCTTTTAGTTAGTCTATGGGCTGCTGGGAAAAAATGAAAAATGTAAGCTAAGAGAAAAATTATTTCCTGCTCTCCAAGCACATTTCTTTATCATTCTTTTTATCAAATAGTTCTACTAATCTTTTTATTATAATATTTTACAGACGGACATTATGTTTTTTATGACTTCTTGACCCCCAACAAGTATGTGAGATTAATATTAAAAATACCCACATCGGTCTACCATAGAAAAAGTGTCTAAAACGGAACAGTGTGCATATACAGACCAATTTAAACGACAACAATTTATCATGTATTTTACCTTTATTTTTCCCTTTTCACGCAAATAATTTGATATAAACAATATGAAATGTATTTTTTATAACTGAATATTAAGAATTGGGTCATAAAATATCTTTATTTAATCATTTTCTCTAAAGTGTACACGATTTGGGTCTTCTTTCCATAATTAGTCAATTACGGTATCCTCTTATTTACAAATCTAGATTCGTACATCGCAAATGCATCCTCAAGTTTTCTCAATTTTATAAATTCTAAGATGCCATAAGTAACACATCTTTTCATGTAAACAGGATGTTTGTATCACCAGTATTGATTTTCGCTGCCTTTTTTGACATTTTGGAACAGTTTGGAGAAAACTGAGCGTCAAAGTCTGTTTGGGTAGTTGACGATAAATCCAATGGACTGTGATATAGACTATGTTTTTAGCCGATAGTATGAGTATCGATATCATTGAGTTGTCGTTTATCATGTCTTCGTGAAACAGTTTGTCAAGTCCATGACATTTCCTTAAATCGCCGACAAAGTTATGACTGTCATGGAGTTGATTTGATGACATGAACGACCCTGGTGCTGGTGCCGAGGGTGAGCGCGAGAGGGAAGCGCTTCAATCACCTGCGCTAACATAGATTCCAGTTTGGAAAGTCGGGCACCGTATTCGGCTTGATCAGTCTTTGACTTTGACTTTTGATTTCCATTTCCACTGGAAGTGGAACTAGACTCCGCTTTTGAATCAGAAGTGGTGTTAGCGCTTGATCCTGACCATGAACTTGAAGGCTTTTTCTTCCCACCAGTCTTCGGCTTCGCCTTGGAATCTTTAGATTCATGCGGCGTGTGACTGCTAGTAGCGGTCGCGGGGCTTAGTGCTTAGACCCATGATGCGACTGATCGTGGACCGCTGGGAGCGGCGCAGACTCCGTTGCTTTTCCCGCTGGCTTTGCCACTGCGGCGGAATTTTCGCTCTGATCCATGGCGAAAATCGAACTTTCGTAGAGGCTTTCTGGAGCTCAAAGTTCATAAAAAACTTGTTCCAGACTGAAACAAGGTAGTCAAAATCCGAAATGAAACAAAAGATCGGGATGAGATCGCTTGAATTCCGAAGAAATAAGTGTAATTCTTTCGAGTGCAAAGAGAGAGTTTAATACTCTCTCAACAGGTAGAGGATAGTTCCTACAACCAAAGAGTTTAAATACGAAGAGTGCTAGCTCAGTCCCAAAATAAAGCACGCGTTATATATTGTGGTACATGTCGATTGGCCGAGAGGGAAGATTATAGTCTTTATCAAGATGTTTGTATTTTTTATTTCCTTTATTTTTTCTTCTTGTTCTGTACATCGCTTTTGGTAAAGCCGTAAAGGGCATAATCTTGATATTGTCCCTTCAAATACAAACTTATGTCCAAAAACAGATAGGAATCAACATACTCTAACACCATGGAGGAGAGGGAGAGAGTGTTAGGAGGGGGAGCTAGGACTGAGATGATTTTTATTTTTTGTTGAAATTTCTTAAATTATATTAATGTATTTTGGTCGGGGGGGTGGGGGGGGGGAGATGGTGCATGATCCCTGATATTAAACTTTATATGAGCAAACACTGCGATATCTGACGGGAATGTTGAGAAAAAGTAAAAAAAAAAAAAAAAATAAAAAAAATAAATAAAATGCTATCTTTATTTTTCTAAATCAGAATATTTCATTTGATATCATGATTTATGTAAATTTTAGGGATTATAGACGTATAATGTAAATCTATGGCCTTATGTTAAAAGTCAAGACAGAAAAGGCTTTATTAAAATGAGATTGCGTGCGAGCAATTCCTTAAATACAAAGATTAATTAAGAGTGGCGTATCCAAGATTCTCTTTTTTTTATTGGTGGCGTATCCAGGAATGCAGGAATGCACGTGTCCTACGTGCCAGCCAAAACCAAATCTGACATATCTTATAGTTACACATCGAATGAAAGGAATTGTGTGCCCCCCCCCCCCCGCACAGAAGGAACATGACAAATGTGACTTTTTCCCCCTTGCTTGTCTGAAAATTCAGAATAGACAGCATCTGATTTTTTTGTTCGTCAGGTGTGAGCCCCCCCCCTCCCCTGCATTTCTGGATACTCCACCAATATAAATAACTTACAGTAAGTTATTTGTAACATTCTGCTGTAGCAGTTTGAGACGACAGGCGAAGAAAACAGTATAGGGCTATTTTGAATTGAATTAACTAGTAACCAACAATAGCAGCTGATGATATAATTTATTTATTACCAGTCCTATTCTGTCTTTGTAGGAATATCCCATTCCTTTTGCCCCAGCCCCCTTTGTCTCTCTCTCTCTCTTTCTCCCATCCTTCCCCCTCTCACAGGCTTTCATTTTCTAATAATCTCTTATTCTCTTATTCTCTCTTACAACCGATCTATAAAAATGACTCCAATAGAAATGAGGACAAAATAATGATCTCTTATTGTTTTTGTTTTTTTTTCCTTCAATGGTTCAATTTAATGAGATCGACCACCAACACCATGCAATCCCATTCTTCACATCCATGACAGAATAGCAGGCGCTGATCCAGGGGGGGGGGGGCGAATCGACCGCGCCCCCTTTTTGGAACCCAACTGGCATACCTTAAGTACACAATAAAAAAAATTGCCTCTTTAATTGTGAACTTTTCGGCTCTGTGCCCCCTCCTCTTCAAAATCCTGGATCCGCCCCTGGAATAGGAATTACATTCTTTTGAACTACAAACTACAGGTATACACGGACTCTGGTCTAAAATGTAAATAAAACCGGATCGAGCACCATTAGTTTGGGAGCCTACGAGGCTAACAATGTTGGTATATTAACCCTCCGAGAAAACTTGTAAAAAAGCCCACCCCGCAAGACTGACGTGACAGTCCGGGCATGGACGAGTGGCGGATTTAGGGGGGGGGGGGGGCGCGATCCCGGCCCATGCCCCCTCCCCTTTTTTTAAAGAAAGTCATACATCATTGTCCCCGGGCCCTTTTTTTTGGTTTTTTTTTGTTTGGAGGGCCGGCGAGAAGAAGAAAAAAATTCTTTTCACCCCTCCCCCCCCCCCCCCAACTGAGCAGCTTTTCGAGGACTGGCGAAAAAAATTCTCCCCTCCCCCACACGGAGCAACTTTTGGAGGAATGGTGAGAAGAAAAAAATACGAATCTCCCTTCCAGCAGTTCCAAAAAGTTGACAGCCCTGCATTTGTGCCCCCCCTTTTTTTTTTTACTATACATCCTGCATTCGCCCCTGTCATGGACTGTCAGTGTGTCAGACTCATATCCATAATAGGGTTCAGAAGCCCCCTCCCACTACATTGTCGGTCTCGTTCGCTGAAGCCAAAGTAAACGACGATCAGCAAGTAAAAAACTTTGAAGAGCGAACTTTGAGGAGAACACCTTTGGCAAACTGAAAGAGTTCTATCGGCAACGTCACCACCTCGATCGGCATCGCAGAGGGGTAGACCTAGCCTAGCTAGAGCTAGACACCTTGTCGGTCGCTATTCAGCTCAGCTATTTCACGATTGCATGATCTCACATCAGTCATTTTGGCTAAGTGTAATTCGGTGGGTAGAACATTGATTATATGAATTTATGAATTTAATACATTGAATTTTACCTCTGGTACATTAGAAATATAATAGTGAACTGGAATTTAGTGAGAGTTTCTTCTATAATACCGGCTAGGCTGGGCCCCTGGGCGGGCGGACGTACGTCTGCTACATGGTCGTCTGCTAGCGCACGATCTCATTGGATGTCGTGATCTCACGTGATCGATACTACACGCCCACATTACGTCATCAATAACAACAAACGGTTTCACGTGTTATATGACAAATTATTTTTTGGGGTCAAAAGCATGCATATTCCCGGGGATTTGTGCGGGGTTTAAATGACTCATCGAGCCTTAATTATACACTTTCAGAGCTTTAAATTTCATGTAAATTACATTTTTCATAATTTCAAATAAATACTAGGGGAATTAAAGTCATTTCAAAATCCCTCTTTTCATGTGTTAACCTATGGGAGCTGGAAGGCCAAAAGCATGCATATTCCCGGGGATTTATGGGGGTTTACTGGACTCATTGAGCCTTAATTATACACTTTCAGCGCTTAAAATTTCATGTAAATTGCATTTTTCATAATTTCAAATAAATACTAGGGGAATTAAAATCATTTCAAAATCCCTCTTTTCATGTGTTAACCTATGGGAGCTGGAAGGCCAAAAGCATGCATATTCCCGGGGATTTATGGGGGGTTCACTAGACTCATTGAGCCTTAATTATACATTTTCAGAGCTTTAAATTTCATGTAAATCACAGTTTTTATATTTTCAAATAAAAACTATGGGAATTATAATCATCCTAATATTGCTTGTTTTCGCGTGTTAACCTATGGGAGCTGGAAGGCCAAAAGCATGCATATTCCCGGGGATTTATGTGGGGTCCCTTCCACTTTTTGAGCCATCATTAATCTTGTTCAGAGTCTCAAATTACATGTAAGCCACATTTACATGAAATTCAAGGAAACACCAGAGGAACTATAATCATTCTTAAAATCCATGTTTTCACGTGTTAACCCTATGGCAGATGATTATGTCAAAAAGCAGGCATGATCCCGGGGATTCATAGTGGCATTTATTGATAATAAAGGTTCAATAAATGTTTTTTGAACTATCCATCCTTTCTCTCATGCAAAAATCAGACTTGAAAAAGATAGAGTAAGATATGAAATATCAAGAAAAAATGAGACAGCTTTTCACGTGTTATACCTATGGCGAACGTATTTTCCGAGTCTATTTTAACACAGCAATTTGCATCTGCCGAATGTACTACGGAAGTAGGTGAGAGTAATCTGTCTTGATACTATTAAAAAGTCTTTGCTACAACCAAAGAGTTTAAATACGAAGAGTGCTCAGTCCCGAAATAAAGCACGCGTATTGTGGTACTTGTCGATCGGCCGAGAGGGAAGGTTATAGTCTTTATCAAGATGTTTGTATTTTTTATTTTCTTTATTTTTTCTTCTTTTTCTGTACATCGCTTTTGGTAAAGCCGTAAAGGGCATAATCTTGATATATTCCATTCAAATACAAACCTATGTCCCAAAACAGATAGGAATCAACATACTCTACAGTGCCGTCACCAGCTTTTTTCAAGGGGGGGGGGGTGCCTTTTGGAAAAAAAAAGACAAAACTTACCAACTCTAATGTCAGGCAGTGGTGCTGGTGGCGCAGATATGAGCTGTTCGACACTATACAATCAGAACATGTCGCCCTTTTCAAAAGACACCCCCCCCCAAAAAAAAAAAATCCCTTTTGGTTTTTTTTTTTGTTTTGGTTTGTTTTGTTTTTTTGTTTGTTTTGTTTTGTTTTTTGTTTTGGTTTGTTTGTTGTTTTTTTTGGGGGGGGGGGGTCTGGAGGGGGTGCGTTCGCACCCTCCGCACCCCCTGGCGAAGCCCATGCTCTAACTGCACCATGGAGGAGAGGGAGAGAGTTGGGAGGGGGAGCTAGGAGAGATGTTTGTATTTTTGTTAAAGTTATTTGCTGTGAAATTTCTATTAATATTTATATGATTGGGAGGGAGGGGGGGGGGGGGGAATGGTCCAAACATGTTCCCTGATGTTAAGCTCTATATGAGCAAACACTGCGATATCTGACGGGAATGTCAAGAAAAGTAAAAATAAAAAATAAAAATAAATAAATAAATAAATAAAATGCTGTCTTTATTTTTCTAAATCAGAATATTTCATTTGATATCATGATTTATGTAAATTTTAGGAATTATAGACGTATAATGTAAATTTATGGCCTTATGTTAGAAGTCAAGACAGAAAAGGCTTTATTAAAATGAGATTGCGTGCGAGCAATTCCTTAAATACAAAGATTAATTAAGAGTGGCGTATCTAAGATTCTCTTATTTTTATTGGTGGCGTATCCAGGAATGCACGTGCCCTACGTGCTAGCCCAAACCAAATCTGACATATCTTATAGTTACACATCGAATGAAAGGAATTGTGTGCCCCCCCCCCCCCCGGCATAGAAGGAACATGAAAAATGTGATTTTTTTCCCCCCTTGCTTGCCTGAAAATTCAGAATAGACAGCATCTGATGATTTTTTGTTCTTCAGGTGTGAGCCCCCCCCCCTCCCCTGCATTCCTGGATACTCCACCAATATAAATAACTTACAGTAAGTTATTTGTAATATTCTGCTGTAGCAGTTTGAGACGACAGGAGAAGAAAACAATATAGGGCTATTTTGAATTGAATTAACTAGTAACCAACAATAGCAGCTGATGATATAATTATTTATTACCAGTCCTATTCTGTCTTTGTAGGAATATCCCATTCCTTTTACCCCAGCCCCCTTTGTCTCTCTCTCTCTCTCTCTCTCTCTCTCTCTCTCTCTCCCTTCCCTCCCCCTCTCACATGTTTCATTTTCTAATAATCTCTTATTCTCTTATTCTCTCTTACAACCGATCTATAAAAATGACTCCAATATAGAAATGAGGACAAAATAATGATCTCTTGTTTTTGTTTTTTTTCCTTCAATCGTTCAATTTAATGAGATCGACCACCAACACCATGCAATCCCATTCTTCACATCTATGACAGAATAGCAGGCGCGGATCCAATGGGGGGGGGGGGGGACAAATCGACCGCGCCCCCTTTTTGGAACCCAACTGGCATACCTTAAGTACACAATTAAAAAATTGTCTCTTTAATTGTGTACTTTTCGGCTCTGTGCCCCCTCCTCTACAAAATCCTGGATCCGCCCCTGGAATAGGAATTACATTCTTTTGAACTACAAACTACAGGTATACACGGACTCTGGCCTAAAATGTAAATAAAACCGGATCGAGCACCATTAGTTTGGGAGCCTACGAGGCTAACAATGTTGGTCTATTAACCCTCAGAGAAAACTTGTAAACAAGCCCACCCCGCAAGACTGACGTGACAGTCCGGGCATGGACGAGTGGCGGATTTAGTGGGGGGGGGGGGGGGGCGCAATCCCGGCCCATGCCCTCTCCCTTTTTTAAAAGAAAGTCATACAAACATTGTCCTCAGGGCCCTTTTTTAAAAATTGTTTTGGAGAAACAAGAAAAAAAATCTTTTTCACCTCCTCTGCCCCCCCCCCCCCCCCCCACTGAGCAGCTTTTCGAGGACTGGCGAAAAAATTTCTCCCCCCCCCCACACGGAGCAACTTTTGGAGGAATGGTGAGAGAAAAAAAAATACGAATCTCCCTTCTAGCACTTCCAAAAGTTGACAGCCCTGCATTTGTGCCCCCCCCTTTTTTTTTTTTTACTACATCCTGCATTCGCCCCTGTCATGGACTGTCAGTGTCAGACTCATATCCATAATAGGGTTCAGAAGCCCCCTCCCACTACATTGTCGGTCTCGTTGGCTGAAGCTAAAGTAAACGACGATCAGCAAGTAAAAAACTTTGATGAGCGAAGTTTGAGGAGAACACCTTTTGCAAACTTACAGAGTTCCATCGGCAACGTCACTACCTCGATCGGGATCGCAGATGGGTAGACCTAGCCTAGCTAGAGCTATAGACACCTTGTCGGTCGCTATTCAGCTCAGCTATTTCATGCTGATTGCATGATCTCACATCAGTCATTTTGGCTAAGCGTAATTCGGTGGTAGAACATTGATGATATGAGATTATGAATTTAATACATTGAATTTTGCCTCTAGTACATTAGAAATATAATAGTGAACTGGAATTTAGTGAGAGTTTCTTCTAATACCAGCTAGGCTGTGGCTGGGCCCCTGGGCGGGCGGACATACGTCTGCTACATGGTCGTCTGCTAGCGCACGATCTCATTGGATGTAGTGATCTCACGTGATCGATACTACACGCCCACATTACGTCATCAATAACAACAAACGGTTTCACGTGTTATATGACAAATTATTTTTTTTGGTCAAAAGCATGCATATTCCCGGGGATTTATGCGGGGTTTAAATGACTCATCGAGCCTTAATTATACACTTTCAGAGCTTTAAATTTCATGTAAATTACATTTTTCATAATTTCAAATAAATACTAGGGGAATTAAAGTCATTTCAAAATCCCTCTTTTCATGTGTTAACCTATGGGAGCTGGAAGGCCTAAAGCATGCATATTCCCGGGGATTTATGGGGGGTTTTACTGGCCTCATTGAGCCTTAATTATACACTTTCAGAGCTTTGAATTTCATGTAAATTACATTTTTCATAATTTCAAATAAATACTAGGGGAATTAAAATCATTTCAAAATCCCTCTTTTCATGTGTTAACCTATGGGAGCTGGAAGGCCAAAAGCATGCATATTCCCGGGGATTTATGGGGGGTTTACTGGACTCATTGAGCCTTAATTATACATTTTCAGAGCTTTAAATTTCATGTAAATCACAGTTTTTATATTTTCAAATAAAAACTATGGGAATTATAATCATCCTAATATTCCTTGTTTTCGCGTGTTAACCTATGGGAGCTGGAAGGCCAAAAGCATGCATATTCCCGGGGATTTATGTGGGGTCCCTTCCACTTTTTGAGCCATCATTAATCTTGTTCAGAGTCTCAAATTACATGTAAGCCACATTTACATGAAATTCAAGGAAATACCAGAGGAACTATAATCATTCTTAAAATCCATGTTTTCACGTGTTAACCCTATGGCAGATGATTATGTCAAAAAAGCAGGCATGATCCGGGGATTCATAGTGGCATTTATTGATAATAAAGGTTCAATAAATGTTTTTTTGAACTATCCATCCTTTCTCTCATGCAAAAATCAGACTTGAAAAAGATAGAGTTAAGATATGAAATATCAAGAAAAAATGAGACAGCTTTTCACGTGTTATATACTATGGCGAACGTATTTTTCGAGTCTATTTTAACACAGCAATTTGCATCTGCCGAATGTACTACGGAAGTAGGT